>LGRX02027844.1:0-39859 GCA_001247695.2 Cymbomonas tetramitiformis | reverse complement strand
ACGTGACGGTGCACTGTGACAAGTGACACACGCCACACACAGTGATGGGTGACGCAAAGTGAAGCAGGCCCCCATGCAGTGGAGGGGGGGGTCAGCTTCTCCGTGACACCACCTCACCCCGAAGGTGTGAGTGGCCATCCCAGAGCAAGGAAACCCTAAAACCTAAACCCAATGTTACTTTAGTCAGAGTCAAAGGAACCATGCGGTTCAGCCAACAGGCAACAAACTGCAATCTACTCTGTAAGCGGCATGAGCTCAGGTTCAATTTTGGTCTACCGCCTCTGGGCGGTCAGTCGGAGTGCCGATCGTCGGTGGAATCCACGGTGTTGAGCGGAAGGCCGGTCATTCCTCGGTGTCGTCGATGAAAGGGTAAAGGGCAACCGGCTCCGATGTACTGGACTTGCGAGTCAACAGAGAATTTCTATCTTTTTGGATCGATCGATTCTCGATTTCAGCGCAAATGACACCAGGATATCTTCAAATCATAATATCCTTGATCTGAACAGACCGAATCAGGAAGCGACAGCAAATGTCATTTCTGACAAAAATTGTCATCGATATTTGGCATGTCATTTTTAGCCGACAGAAATGACTTACAATATTTTGCTAAAGTTACATCACTTTTTCAAAGTTCCTTCACACACACCCCTTTCACAGTTTATGTTCTTTGTGGCTCCGCCTAGTTTCAGTTGGTTGTTTTCTCTGTTCGGGCCTGCCAGTACCACTCTCCAGTGTTTGCCATCGCACACCGGTATGCAGAAGCTTCTATCAAAGAAGTCAGCCCCTATTTCCATAGAATCTTCAATAACTATTTCCGGGCACGATTTGCAGATAATCTTGCAACCCTCATCAAAAGGAATAGAAAACATATTTTCGTCAAAATTAGCCGTCATTAGCTTATGAAGCCGTTTATTACGTTCTGAAAATGATATGGACTTGCGAGTCAACAGAGGATTTCTATCTTTTTGGATCGATCGATTCTCGATTTCAGCGCAAATGACACCAGGATACCTTCAAATCATATCCTTGATCTGAACAAACCGAATCAGGAAGCGACAGCAAATGTCATTTCTGACAAAAATTGTCATCGATATTTGACATGTCATTTTTAGCCGACAGAAATGACTTACAATATTTTGCTAAAGTTACATCACTTTTTCAAAGTTCCTTCACACACACCCCTTTCACAGTTGACAGCCAATTTCTCTCAGTTCAGTATGGCGACAGCAGAAACATTTCAAGCCCCCACGTTTCTAGACGGGTTCAATACACGTGTTGAACACGTATTGGAGGCATATTGGAGGCATATTGGAGACGGTATGCTAATATCTGGACATTCCAATACACGTGTAACATATTGGCCAAACTATTGAACCGCGATCAGCTTGGACACAGCGAAAATGAGTATGCTAGCATGGGCACCCAAATGGTGTCAGACTCACCCACTAGCACTTCGTATCATCTAAGGAAGGGTCTAGCGTTATGGGGACAAGTTTTCACGGCATTTGGACGCGTATCGCAGAAGTCGGTTCTGGGGGGCTTTTTGAATTGGGGTCCCAATGTATTGAAATAAGGCAAAACGATTGGAGGGGTGTTCACTATGTCTGCAACCGCCTGCAACACACGTACTGAACATGTGTCGAACACATGTTGAAACATTCACGCATAAGGAATCGTTCAATACATGTGCAATATGTCTACAATCAGATGAATCATTCAACACGTTTGCAATATATGTGTTGAACACATATTGAAACATTCCCTCATGCAGAATATCTGTAATACATGTGCAATATGTCTACAATCAGAGTGAAGTATGCAACACATGACTGCATGGGGTAAAGGGGTAAGACCCCCCTGCTGCTCACATATTGCATAATACTTACAATATGTCCGCAATACGTATCTGGTATATTACAGGTATATCAAATGTGTACAGAGGCACTATTATGCGTTATCACACTTTCTGCAGTACCACATTCCAGTGGGGATGTCGGTGAGCCCTGCGCATCGCACGTGCATAGCCTCTTTGCAGCCTGCCCTCTCACACAGAAGGAGCTCGCCACCGACTCTACACTTCCCGCATGTGTCAAAGTGACCATCACTACCTACGGGCCTATCAACGAGTGCAAGTTTCTCCATATTGCGGTCGCTCGTATCAAGTATCACCGCTGAATCCATGCAGGGGTGTTTGACTATCACTACTTGCGCTTGGACTTGATTGGCCAGTAGGTAGGGCTCTCGGTTGTCCATAGTGTACTTGGAGGTGTCCCATGGGTTGAAGGTGTAGTAAGCCTTGGACACCTTGTGTCCACGCCGAGGATGGAGTTCTTCAGCTTGAAGCTTGCGATCTGAGCTTCCGTGGGCACGGGTAGCCAATCACACTTTAAAAAGTGTAGAGCACACCGCCAATGCTAACCCGCAGAATGGCGTTGATAATACCATACCTGCGCACGAAATGTTCAATGTTTTTTGTAATATACGTACAACATATCTGTGGTATGTTGGGGACGTGTTGCATATATGTTGCAGAGATATACGAAAAGGCAAAGAAGCATGCAAACTGCACACTATTGCACACTATTGCAGCGAGCCACGTGATGAATGGTGGGAGGGAAATCATGCCCCACGAGAGTCCCTTACCTTGCACTCCCGCCGGCTAGTGGAGGGCTCGTGGGTGCCTCAGCATTGGCCGGGGGGGGGGCCTCCTTGCTTTGGGCCTCGTGCGCCTCGGGGGGCGCCTCGCCCGCATCTCTGCACAATATCGTCCCAACATGTGTTCAACATCCCATCAACATGCTGCAACCATCACGATAGCGTACTGCAGCACTATTGCAGCGAGCCACGTGATGAATGGTGGGAGGGAAATCATGCCCCGCGAGAGTCCCTTACCTTGCACTCCCGTCGGCTAGTGGAGGGCTCGTGGGTGCCTCAGCATTGGGCGGCGGGGGGGACTCCTTGCTTTGGGCCTCGCGCGCCTCGGGGGGCGCCTCGACCGCATCTCTGCACAATATCGTCCCAACATGTGTTCAACATCCCATCAACATGCTGCAACCATCACGATAGCGTACTGCAGCACTATTGCAGCGAGCCACGTGATGAATGGTGGGAGGGAAATCATGCCCCACGAGAGTCCCTTACCTTGCCTCTTGCATGCCACGAATCCTTTCGACAATCCGTTGCAAGCAATCAGGCACCGGTGGAACAAGTCGAAACGATTTCCCCTTAAAGGTTACCGTTGCCGGTTCTAGCTCCAAGATGTCGGAAGGTGGTAACCAAGTCGGCCACGCGCGGTATTGTCTGGAGATAAATCGTGCGCTAATCTGGAGAAATCGTGCGGGAGCAGTCGCGTTGGCAGCCACTTATGATGCCATACCGTGTCCACTTCCACATAGTGCGGATCGACTTTCCTGCAAAGAATGTGTTCCAGGATCCCTACAATATAATCTCAATATGTATGCAACATATGGTAACCATGGTGCATACATGTAGCAAAGAGTCCTGTGAAGCAAGAAAGACACAACCTCGACGTCGAGAAGAAAGTGAAAGGGTGCTACCTCGCGGACAACTCCAGTTCCCTCGTAGATATTGGAAGATGTGGAGGCGCAATCCACGCCGAAAGGCGTTCCTTCTTCGTAATCGTTTCATACTCCGGGTCGCGGAAGCCTTCCGCGGTACTCCAACCTTCCGGGAATATGAGCTTGATATTGGGAGGGGGTTTGAGCGATGTACCCTCCTGAGCATTGGAAAGTTTGATCGGCTCTCGATCGGCTAAGCACCCGCCTTGCGCGGGATTTCTCATCGCGCGCTTGGCTAACGAAGATTGTTGTACGGGGGGGGGCGCCTTCCCTTTGACGAGGGCGGCGGCTCTAGCCGAAGGCAGGCCGGTTGGATGTCGCTCCGCATCACTTGGTGATGATGATTGAGGGGATCGTTCATGGCGAGGTCGCTTTTCACCATGAACAATTTGATCTCCTCGGACCATACTGCATTGAAGTCCCCTTTACCACGCCCATCACCCTTCGAAAATGTACTGCAACTATGATGTAATATATTGGACATATACTGCGGACATATTGACGATATGCTGAAGGAACTTTCAAGTAAAGCAATAACCCAAAAGTAGGTTTTCGGACCCCCCCCACAAAAACGCACACAAGCTATGTCGCAAAATATAGCTCCTGAGTCCATATAACAAGTCTCACCAGAATTGAAGAACATGTTTTTTCAACTTTTTTAGGGCTCACTTCAACACTTCCGCAGCATACTGAAAGGGGGGGCTAAAGGCAGGGCTCAAGGTCTTGAGCCCTCACGTATTGAAGTGAGCCCTCACGTATTGAAGTGAGCCCTCACGTATTGAAGTGATCCCTGCCTTGAGCCCTGCAGGCGGTTGCACGCATATTAACCTTTACAAAAAATCAAAAAACTTTTTAGAGGAGAATCTGTTCAATACTACTTCGATACGGGAGGGCTCACTCCAATACGTTAGCGATTTCAGGCGTATTGAAATGGCGTATTGGAGATGTATTGAAAAAGTGCCAGGTCAGCAATTCGACGAAACGTCGCGACGTATTGGAATGAGCCCTCCCGTATTGAAGTAGTATTGAACAGATCGAAGGATTTTCGGGGAAACAATTTTGGAATTTTAAGTTTTAGGAGAATCTGCACCCATCGTTCGTGAATCGAACGGCCGAAATCGTAACTCAAGAAGTACCCCCAAAATACTCAAGAAGTCCCCCCGAAATGGCCCCCAATATGGACCGGCAAAACCCCTTCACTGAGACTCGAACCCATTACCTCAAGGGCGTGAGAGCGGCGCTCAGCCACTAGACCATTACGATGGATTGATTACATGTTAGCGTAGTCATCGTTAATTATCTCCGATGCAATGTCACTGAGAGTCTGAGACATCGCATCGCATCGTCATCATCGTCGTCATCGTCGATCGTGCTCGCATGACGAGTCGATCCGATGTGACTTCTGAACGGCAAAGTTTTTGAGCACTTCGATTTTTCTGATCGGTCAAGTTCAAACTCACGTTATTGCACTCTTCACAGTTCGCCGTCAGCAATGTTGCAGCAGCCTCGCCAGTGAGTTGCGTGCTGTGATATTTTTAATTCTCACAGGTTGCAATATGGCACTGGTTTGCAGTGCATGTTTTGGTTATGCGTGTGTATTATTTTGTGTGTGCTTCGCGCGCTCATACTTGGCATGCGTGAAACTTTGACTAGGAGTGAACGGGAAATTCCCGCGAGTCCTTTGCACTCGAAATAGTTGGTTCAAATCCAACTCACTCCACATCCCCTTTTTACTTTCCTTTGCTTCTTTCGTTGACGACTGCTATTTTCTTTCTTCTTTACTAAACGTTAGTTGGTTGGTTTCGTTTTTCAGATCCGCTGAAAACGTTCGCGTGGCGAAGTCATATTAGGTTTTCATCTCGCGTTCATATTCGCATTTATTTGAGGTTGCTCGGTTGTTAATTATGCTTTCAATAAAGGTTTATTTTGTGCGTTTCCGCTTTTTACTAAGTGTTGGCTCTTTGCTTTCCTTTTCAGATTGGCTGTTTTCGAGGAGGGCGAAATGGAGGAAATCGACCGCCTCGAGTACAACGTCAACTTCAAGCATCCCTTCAAACATTCTAGGTTGATAAGTCCTTTATGTTTTCAATAGAATATTCTTTTGTGCGTTTCCGCTTTTTTACTAAGTGTTGGCTCTTTACTTTCCATTTTAGATCGGTTGTTTTGGAGCGAAGAGAGATGGAGAAAATCGACCGCCTCGAGTACAACGTCAACTTCAAGCATCCCGTCAAGCGTTCTAGATGAATACATTGATTTTAGGTTGGCATCTTGTAAATAGAAAGTGCACGAGTAGAACATCATTTTGCGTATTGTAAATAGAAAGTGCACGAGTAGAACATTATTTTGTGTATTCGTTGGTATGATAAAATTTGATAGTCCCATTCGTATTCCTTTCTGCCTAGCTAGATACATGTTAATCGTAGTAAAGATGCTCGAGTGTTCCCTACTATTCTTATTTTGTTTATCTCGCATAGCATACGCATAGTGGAAACATAGTGAACACACTGCATGTTGCAAATGTGCAATATGTATGCTATAGGTCTATAATATATATCCAACATAGGCAACTTTTATTTCAATACATATGCAATATGTCCACAGTATATATACAACATATTGAATTTGCATGTTCAATACGTATACAATAGGTCCGCAGTATGTATCCAACTTACTGAATGTTCCGTTTCAATATATATGCAATATGTCCGCAATATATATACAACATATTGAATTTTCATGTTCAATATGTATGCAATAGGTCCGCAGTATGTATCCAATATACTAAATGTACCGTTTCAATACATATTCATTAGGTCCACAATATATATACAACATATTGAATTTACATGTTCAATACGTATGCAATATGTCCGCAGTATGTATCCAACATACTGAATGTTCCGTTTCAATACATATTCAATAGGTCCAAAATATATATACAACATATTGAATTTACATGTTCAATACGTATGCAGTAGGTCCGCAGTGTGTATCCAACATATTGAATGTTGACTTACAATATGTATACAATATGTGGGCGATATGTCTGCAACATGCCTTCATAGTGTTTGCGACATGCATGGTGCATGTCTCCAACCCTATACTACACATATGTTGAAGGCATATTGAAATAACTCTCTGCATCAGAACTTCAATATGTCTCCAATACGTGAGGGCTCATTCTAATACTATGTTGCACACATGTTGGAGCGCTTGCAGGCATATTGCACACATATTGTAACATTTTTTATTGTATTGAACATTTATTGTCAATACGCGTGCAATATGCCTGCAATATGTGTTCAATACGATGTATTGCAGGCGTCCAGAAACGTAGGGGAAACAAACCAAGAACCATCTTTAGCTTTCAGCATGCGCAGAACTCGCATGTGCAGCATGAACGAACTAGTCGTTACTACCATGCTGGTCGTTCAACCTACGTCTCGGGTTCACAACCCAATGGCGGTACCATCTAAGATGATGGGTGACGTAGGTATAAAAGTGAGGAAGCGTTGTGCTTCAGCAGATTCTACGGAGACTGCACTCACAAAATTCCGCTCATACGTACACTTGCATTGCTGTTCAACTTTGCAGTGTTACTTTTGTATATTGATAATATATCGCGGCGCTTGTATGTTTAGCCGTAACAGACGGGGATTGGCGAATAGAAAAGTGAGTCCGAGTTGAAACTACGCTTGGTCACCAAGTATGTTGAATTAGACCCATGCCTCGAGCGAAAGGCAATACTCACTCGGGCACACGAGGGGGGGAAGGTAGATGAGTGGTCATGCATGGTAGTTATCGGCAGCAGTAACGCAAAACTTTGCTGCCTTACTCTTTTTCTCCGAAGTCACTTTTGATGCGTAAATGCAATACCCACATTATTCTGAATGAAGGGTACTCACTTAGCTCGCCAACCTCATCATGAAGGTAATAATATCAAAGTCAGCCTCTGAAAATACGTAGTTGAGTTCCCCTCGTTGTAGCTGCCGGCTTGGCCTGCCCCCAATATTCCACATGCAAATTTTAAATTTTGGAACATGTTTTGTAACATGAACGATGCATGCATGATTGACATCCCAGATGTGGTATATTTAAATACGGCAATACCTGACCAAATGAGTGCCCTGTCGTGTGACACTTCACACTAGTAGTGACTACGACTATAGTGCTAGTTCCGACGCGACGCGACGCGACGCGGACGGGCCGGGCCCTACCGCACCGCGTGTTACCGCCTATCGCTATCGTGTCACGCGACCGGCGACGGGTGTCACGCGACGGGGCGGGGCACGGGCACGGGGTACAAGCTAATTGCGGAATTACTAGTCGGGCACCGAATTTTAAAAACCATTAGTCACCGCAGGGGGGCTTAATTAATTATTTTAGTCGGTTGGCAAATAAAAGATTTAGTCGTGCTCTCAATGCTAGGGGGCTACAACCCGTATGGGCAAGTAGACGTTAGATCTTTGGGCGAGCATCGCGATCCAACGTCTTGCCCATGACTTGGCCTGGATTGGGTTGGACTGGGCTGGACACTGGATGGATTGGGCTCGGACTGGATTGGCGGATTGCGGGACTGGACGGGACTGGCTGATTGGTACAAGTATTGTTTATCTGTTTACTTCCTTCCCAAATTTCAGGTGAGTCGCGGGTTTTCGCGCTGCGTTGCGCCGCGCACCTTCCAAGCCGAAGTATGGCCGGGCGCGTTGACACACCGTATCGATATGATTGTAACTAGAGACGAAGGAGCTCACGCGTTTTAGGTTTTATCCCCCAACGACTTAGCCCAATTGCGGACAACCTGGTGCGTGTCGTTGGGCTTGTGGTGCAGGCGGACAACATAAGCGGGCATGCACTTCGTTTTCAAGCTCCTTGTGCTGATTGTTGAGGTCATCGTGGATTGTCAACATCCCGCATGTCCCCGCGACTTCTCATCGTGTCGTCAAATGTGCTATCACCGCTACAAGTACATTTCCAAACATCACGAAACGACGACAGCGCGCCGGCCGAGTGAAATATGCAATTCCGTCCGTAATTTGAAGCCAGAATTTCAACGCCGCACACGCCGATTCGAGAATTTGTCTGGGGAACTCGTGCGTGGCAGTCAAGCCTTTCGTCTCCGGCCAGGCCCGGGGATAGTCGCGCGTATTTCTAGTTTACGTGGGGGGTTCCTGAGGGGGGCTTTGAGGGGGAGGGTTCCGTGGGGCCCGTGGGATGTTCCTAAGGTATGAAATAGCCAATTTTCCTAAGGTTAAAGGTAAAAAATAGCCAATTTTTAATCCAGATTTTAACATTTTAGTCGCCAAAATCTCGAATATAAGCAATTGTGTTGAATAATTCCGCAATTAGCTAGTTCGTAGTTGTGTCCGAGCTACGCACCGCACCTCTCGACTCGGTCTGGTTCCGCGCTAGATTAAGATATGTGATGTCGCTGTCGTTTGTTGTCCTTCGGTTGTAGCTGTCGTGTGTTGATCTTGTAGTTGAAGTTGTGTGCTAGGTGTCCCGGTGTATGTTGTGTCTCTAGCCTACTCTCGTACGTTCAGCCTTACTACATACAAAATAGTGGTCAGATACTGTTCAGATTCTCTGATCGTGAGCTAGAGACAAGAGAGTGACACAGATCAACAAATTCTGTACCTTTTCATGCTTGAGCCACTCGTTTGTGCAGTTTGGACGGGCTCTGAGTGCGATATGCAGGAATGAAACTGGATATCGAAACGGTGAAACAACAAGCGCGACCCTGGTTGCCGACGACTGGATGGAGAAAATACGGATACGCTAAAGAGGCACCGTCAGTTTGGAAGGGGGAATATGACGGACGTGCAACGGATATTGACGTGGTCGACGCGCGGGACTTGGACTTAGCGTCGTTTCGTGAGAGGTATGAAAATACGTTTCAACCAGTCGTGCTGACAGGTTTGTCGGATGACTGGGAAGCAAGACAGACATGGGAGCCCAGCGCCCTGGCCAACAGCCATCTTGGATCATGTGATTTCGACGTTGGTGACGAAGACGTGGTGAAGATGGATCTGTCTTCATATCTTGCATATGCGTCCGCCACCGACGTACGAACGGCTTGTCCCCTCATGATGAAGCCTCGTAAAAATCCGGCAAAAACAATTCTATGACATTTTTTGTGTTTCTTGGTCGTCGTTGTGGAGGGAGAGGCGGACATAAAGACACCTGCAACGAGGGCCACACATCTGCACCTTCATGCTGAACTCGCCTGTTACATTTTAAAGCAGTTTTCTAAAAGTACTATTTCCCAACCGCTGACCAACAGAACGAGGTCTGGCAGGATGATGCTCCATTATATATTTTTGATGCTCACTATGGGGAACGGCATCCGGAAATGCTGCAGCACTACAGGTAAGTACGCTGTCCAAGACAAAAGGGAGCGTCGATATTTGCGCTTAATTGGAGTAGTAGATTGATCAAATACTCCTGGCCGAGCGTACGACGCTTTGTTTTAGATCAGCTTTTTGCATTTTTGCGCTTTAGACTAGCGGCGTTGGTGAGGTCTGGGTTAAAGCTGAGGGCGAGCAGTGTACCCGAGCTCTTCACCGAGGACTACTTGAAATACTTGAGCTCGTCTCCTATGCTGCGTCCCGATTACCGTTGGTTTCTCGTTGGCTGCGAGCGCTCAGGGTTCTGGATTCATCGCGATCCCTTTTATACCTCTGCTTGGAATGCTCTCATCTCAGGTTGTCCCAGCCTGGTGAAGGCTGCCGCTCTACTTTTCGGATCTCGTGTGTGCCAGCCCCTATCCAGATCCATACCTGGAACCCGTTGGGTCTTACCAAAGATTGAATTCTTCTGCTTTCGTCGCGTGCGATAAGACATAGAACTTCGATAGCTATTTCCTTTCTGGTGCGGCGCGCTCCTTCTGTGCTTGCACGTGGCGAGGGCCATTTTGCTTCTACGATCGAAAAGAAAAAGTAAGGGATAATGGAAATAGACGTGTACGCCTTCAATCAGCGTTTCTTCCTCTGCGACTGCATATACATAATATACGTATGTATATACAGCGTATACATAGATATGAGCGGGGCTGTGTCGGATACCCTGCAGGTACCAAGCGCTGGGTGCTGTTTCCGCCCGAAACCTCAGAAGCGCTGCTGCACGATGGGTGCGATTCCAGTGCGTCGCCGCCGCTTTCATACATTTTTTTCCTCAGCCCCTTGACAACCATATCACAGTTCTCGGACTTCACTCGCAGGGGACCTCGCCGCACTCCTAAAAGCAGGGAAGACACACCTGGGTGGCAACTGATGAAACCTTGAGGAAAGCGCGCAGGCCACGGCAGCGATGGCGAAGCAGGCTGTGAAGAATTGCCGCAAGAGGCGGTACAAAAGGAGCGGGCTGCATCGCACTGGTTTGCCAAGGTAAGCGGATAGGACTGTAGTCTAAATGCCAAAGCTTGCTGCAGTAGCAGTGGTGTGTTCTTCAAGCCTGCGACATGCTTTTGGCACGTGGATTTTCCCGCCGGTACTAAATGTCGTAGAAATCAATTCTGGCGGGTTGGTGGTGCATAGATGCAAGAGCTTCTTATGGGCATTCTAGCACTCAGCGTATGTCTTCTTTTGGTTCCTCGCCCAGATTGACCACCAAAGGTACACGGTGGAGGGGCGCCAGGTCTATCCTAGAGTCGTGCAGCGCCGAGAAGAACTGGGGATGGTGGAGTTCATCCAACAGCCAGGAGACGTGGTCTATGTGCCTCACCAATGGTGGCACATCGTCATGAATACCAGCCTTACAGTATGCATCACACAAAACGCTCTCAATCGTCATGGTTTCCTGAAAGCCTTGAGAGATTACGAGGGGACTGACAAGGAAGGCGCATTGGCGTGGCGCTCTCGTTTGCCAAGTGATATGTTACACGCATTACAAGACATCCAGCAAACTTGAGCATCTGTGAGAGTACAGTAGTAACCTTGCTAACCCACCACTCTATTTAATTGTGCAATCGTATGCGAGCAAGGGGTGCGATGGAGAGTGGCATCTACTGCTGTATTTTGGTTGCCTTAAAAGACTCGAGGGCCTGTATTTTTTGCTTTTGACCCTCATCATGCAGATGTGAGACATCTATATATGCTATATAGACTGACTGATAGTACTTGAGAAGGTACATACAGCAGCCAAACTGGTTCAAATTTTTAATTGGCAAGACTGCACTGATAGAACACCTAACCTGCAGTGAGAACAGAAATGCAATTTCGGGAAAAGTGCGCCCAAGCAGTTTTGATATTGTCACATGCATACCTGTGGCGATGACGAGAGTGGATACGCATGCACAACAAGTAATCAACTCTGCGCATACACACACGGCGCTGATGCAACATTCATGGTGGTCAAGTTAAGTGCATGGCATTATATATGTGTTGTGCAGCGGGAAGTTCCCTTTCTAACTGTAGTATAAGCTTTGGGTTGACTTGGTTTAAAAGACTTCATAGTGGTAACTGGTAAGGACGGAGGTGTGTCGCAGAAGGCATAGGGGGTATATAAAACGTCGAATTTCAAGAGATGAGACTCGAAACATGTATGGAGGCTTTCACTCAAAGCCCTCCCCCAAAGCACTACATTTTTCGGGTGCAAAGCTACGAAGGCTACCGTGAACCTTTTATTGTTTTTGTAACGGTCAACCCTCTACACACGTTCCAGTTACTTTTGCAAGAATTGTTTTGTCCAAAAAAACAAAAAGTAAAAGTGATTAATCCCCAACGCTCTAAAATAAGGTAAACGACACAAGTATCAATTAACTTTAAGGTCCTTACAATGTTTTGGGCCCCAAGGGGAGGTCCGTGCGAGTGAAATTTCAATGAATGTGTATTAGGGGATGCCCTTTTAAGGAGGAGACGTGTAGTATTTTTGTAAAAAAACGCATGCGAGGTGGCGGTACTACCAAAAAATAAATGTTGTAAAAGTTATGACTGTTTTTTTTATTAATGCCCGATACCCTAGCACCTGAAGATGGCGTTAGCCATTTATATGTTGCCATCCCATTAAAGATGTCATCGACGAGCCACGCGACGCGACGATTTGGTATGATGTCTGAAGATGCCGACCGCGACTGACCGCGACTGACCGCGACTGCGGCGTTAAGATTGGCGTAAGATTGGCGTTCACAGAACGTAGTCTGTCTACCACTGAGTGGACAGAGATAGTCCACACAGGTATTGAATGTCTGATCTGACGAATACAGGTATGGCGTATGGATCATCTAATAAAAAGTTATATATGATGATATAAAGTTTCTGATACCTCTTTATATTATTATACTGAAACCCGGTATGGATGATCTATAGCGCTCCGTTGACCTTGAATGGATAAATGTTGGATGGTCTGGCGCTCTGGCTGATATTTTGTGCGTGCTCGGTCATAAATCGCGTGGATCGAATGTCTGGGGGATTACATGAATAGCTACTGTGTACCAGCTCCCATGATGGTGCCGTGTTTACTGTGTCACGACTACGTACCATCGCAGCGAATTCGTATCGCACGCCTAGCAGTCCCGTATTGGTGCAGGAAATTCAAAACAACTCTTTCATATGTACTCACGCTGGAACACATCTTATTAAGTTGAACTCACACTGGCAGCAACGATCTCACGGATAACCGACCGAATTCGTTACGTATGAACACCCACGCGCAAAACTCTTTAGGCACGTGTCTCGTCTCACTCCCCCCTTTTGCACTGGTGAACCACCACGTCCAAAATCATCAACGAGCACCAGTCGCTTTGTAGTAAGCTGTCACAAACCACGGCTTATCGTGTACCTCAGCTGGGTTGTGACACTTGCTGTAGCAGTCTCTGTGACGAACGTATGACACGCGCAGTACGATACGCGCGAGGAGTTATGACAGTGACGAGATACGGAAATACGGATGGGTGTTACACTTGTTTGGAGATAACGAGAATAAGTAGGGCGGCGTAGTGAGAGTGAGCGGACGCTCATTTTTGTTTTGCCTTCGTAACAGTGATTCCGAGAATAACCAGGACTCGCTTGAGACCGCGAAAACAGCAGTGTTATGAGATAATTAATGAGATACAGTATTCTTATGCTTGTAAAGATATACATTTGTGGACTTGCCCTTGTGCGACTGCGTCAGAACTGTAATTAACAGTCTTTTTCAAAACAAAAATGTGCCTTATTACAGACATGTCGTCTGTAATGCTGAGAGTTCAACAGCAGTCCTGAAGAACGAGACCTCTGAATGGTGATGCCAGGGACGGATATATCCGTACTGGTAAGCCTTGGAAGAGGTTGAGTGAAGCAGGCTGTTGTGACACTCGAAGTTCACCAGTCTTGCGAAGTACAGCGACAGCGGTCACAGCAGAACCAGTTGCTAATTTTACGAACATGATTGCAGCGTTGAGAATTATGTACTGGGCTATTTCGGGAAGTTACATCCTGCTGGAGCAAAGCACCAGACGGTAAAGCCAGGGACGGATTCATCCGTACTGGTACGCCTGAAGGCGTGGAGCGAAACAGGACTGTCAGTGGGCATCTTCACGACAGCATTCTTTGTGGTCACCTGACTCATGCTGGCGTTCTACTGAATTACTGCGTGGATCAGAGACACTAAGTACAGAGGCAACCCTGCTGGACATCTGGGAGAGCCAATATAAGACCGGGTCACAGATGGAACCTTGCTCACCAGTCGTGGACGAGATTATGCTGGCAGTGATTGCTACTTAGAGCAAAGCACTGAAAGGTGAGGCCAGGGACGGATTCATCCGTACTGGTAAGCTGGGAAGTGTGGAGTGAAAAGAGCTTTCACACCAGTATTTCTTCTTCACCAGAAAGGTAGCAACGGAATCCAAGGCTGATCGCGAGGAACAGCAACGGGCAGAGAGGCGTGCTCAGAGGGCGATACGAGTGAGCCAGCATTTCTCAGAGCTGGAGGGAGAGGAAGGGGCTGCCGGTGGCCAGCCTGAGGCACAAGCACTAGTACAGCCTGAGGCACAAGCACCAGTCCAATTGCAAGCCCAAGCCCAGGAGCCATTAGTAATCTTTGAAGAAGACATGGAGTATACTGACTACGCTCGTGTCAACCTTGGTACACTGCCCAACTACACGGGCACCAAGGAAGAGGATCGGCCCAAGTTCCTGAGGGAGTTCGCCGACATGTGCGAGAATTTCGTACGGCAGCACAACGCCAACGTCAGGAAGAGGCTCAGGTCCGGGGCTGGCACCCTCACCGAAGCTCAGATGAAGACCCTGAGAGAGACTCCCCCTGACTTTGAATACCTGTGGGACATGATCCCTGCGTGTCTGGCTGGAGAGAACTCACAAGCTCTCAGCTGGTGGCGCGAGAACTATGAAAGAGGGGGGGTAGTGACCTCCAACATGGACCGAGTCCTGAAGGACACTAGCGAGCATGGCCCACTCGAGGGTACCATCCCATGTGCTAGGCCCCCTTTCAATGAGATGAACACTGGCGCCACGTGGGTGATAGCGAGGCCGGTGACGAACCAAGACACCCAAGGGGAGGTTTCCGACGAATATCTGACTGATGGAACCTCCCTGAAAGGCTTGACGGGACGTGATGGCACCCGTGACACCCAGTACTTCTACGCGCTCAGGGGCTTCATCGCTGCCCTTGACAAGAAGTTCATGATGAAAGGGACTCAAGAGAAAGTGGATCTGTTGACACAGAAGCCACATGAGGTGGGGCAGGATGGGCTGACCTACATGAAGATGTGCCAACGCAGGGAAATGCAGCTCAACACTGGGAAGGTGTTGAGCGATGAAGAGCTGCGTACCTTCATCGAGGACTGCGTAGACAACCTGCGCATCAAGATCTTCCAGACGCGGGTGAAGGAGCAACTGAGGGCACAGTTCCCGCCACCCAATCGGGTGACCTGGAAGGACCTGGAGGCCATCGTCGAGGTTCAAGACAAGCTCAAGGGCGATGCAGAGTCTTGGATCCTCACCTTCCTCCAGGAGATCACCAGACGATGTGGCTGTCAGTACTCCACCTGGGAGGCGCGACAGCATGGCCTTGACCTCAAGGCCATAAAGAGCTCGATCAAGAAGATTGAGTCCTCTGAGGTGGCGCAGTCAGGCGAACCGGAGAACAGCAAGAAGGTAGATACACCACCTTCTAAGAAGATGAAGAAGGAGGTGAATGTGGCCGAAAGAGCTGAGAAGGCCTCCTACAACAAGACGCCACCGCCAGCAGAGGGCGTGCGTACGAACGACAAGCCCAAGTGCTTGCGCTGCTTTGGAGGGGGCTGGCATGAGTCCGATCCCGAGCAGTGCAGGAGTGGTTATAAACACGTCAAGATGCCTGCTGGATTCCACGAAAGCAGACTTGGTTCCAGCAAGTGGTGGGACGCGGAGAACGCCGCTCTGCGCATGTATAACCTGAAGAACCGCTTCAAGAACTCTGACTGGGGCATCCTGGTGACGGACTGGCAGCAGCTGTCCAACGAAGAAAAGGACAAGTACAGAGCCAAACAGCTACCGGAGGACAAGCAGAAGAGCACCACTGGCAATCCCGAGGCGCTGAAAGCAGAGTACCAGGGCATGGTGGCTGCTAGGAAGACGGCCAGTCGTGCGGGCAGCGTGAAGTCGCAGGTGCTATCCGAGGATGAGGGCTCCGACGGGGAACCAGTCGCAGCGCACGTCGCGGAGAGGGAGACGCACACCGTCGACACATGCGCGCACCACCATGGCAGCGCAGGGGTAGGAGTGTCGTCTGGCCCTCCAACCGAGTTACTCACAGCCATGGCCGAGGAGATGGGCGAAGAGGAGCTCTCGAGCGCCCTCAACACCTTGGGTCTGGGGGCACTCCCCGAGACGCCGTGCAAGAGTGTGGAGTCTGAACTCACGGCGGCTCCAGCAGTAGCCCTGGGAAGTACCCAGCGCATGAGGGGCTTCCCAGTGAAGACACCCGAGGAGTACGAGGCGGACGCACAGGTGCCCATGGCGCCTGCGGCGGACGAGATGCAGAGGAAGGTGCAGCTCATGGCCTCCGTGATCAAGAGCCTGGGAGCAGCTTTCCGCAAGCTAGCTGCTGGACTCGTAGCAGAAGGTCGCATATCAGCTCCAAGGGGTGTGGAGACCTTGGTGGAACTGGCTGAGAACGACCAGCTCCCCGTGCCGACAGCCTCAGCAGCAGACTGCCAGGACACCAGCGACGAGGATGATGACTGCCCGGGCATGGAGTCGGGCGACGACAGTGACGACGAAGAGATTCCCCTGGATGAGATGCCGGAGGACATGGTGGAGCAGCCCAGGAAGGAGAGGACGACGGTGCGTGTAACAGCTGCAGCTGCCACCGTCCAGGAGAGCTACGGCGTGAGAGACTTCAGCGAGAGGGGGGAGCTGCTCGCAGGGACCATGGAGACCAAGGCGTACGAGCTATTGAAGAAGAAGATGCTCAGTGGTCTTACAGAGGAACAGCTCACTGCCATGGCGCAGGTCCAGCCTGTATGCAAGCTCCTGAACGATTCTCTGGCACAAGGGATGGCGCTGGTGGCCTCTGGAGGCTTGCTTATGTTGTACAAAGCGCTTCTCCTGGACACGGGGGCCAACTGCAACATTATCCCAATCAGGACAGCCAACAGGTTGGGCTTGACCATCTTTGATGCAGAGACAGGGGCCAGGGTGGCGAGATGTGATGGCAGCCCTGCGGAATTCACGAAGTACTGCTACGTGGATGTGGCTCTCGCCGCGGGCACGCCGTACATGACTCTGCATCGGCTCCACGCCTTCGTCACCTACACCAATGACACGACGTGGGACTTCTTGGTGGGCACTGGACCCCTGAAGAACGCCCTCAAGTTGACCATCGACCTCTACAGAGGCATTGCTACTTCTGAGGCCGCGGTGTCACTGGGTATGAAGGAGAAGGTCACGTTGCCATTGATCGAGTTGACGCCGCCCGTCGATGCAAGGAGCAAGCGGAATGAAGACCCGAGAGTGTGCCTGGCGACCGAGATTTTCGACGCTGATGCCACGACAGCGCGCACTCTTGCCCCCGCTTTTGATGATTGCGAGCTACCACCACGTGAAGCAGTGTCCCTGGGCGCAAGGGGAGAAGACCGTCTGGCCCTCGCAGGGGAGAGGGGTGCGCCTGCACCTTGTGCATTCTCGCGAAACCACCCCGAGCTGATGGAAAGCCTGGCGTCATGGCTAGAGGAGATGAGGCTGAGAAGGTTCAACTCGGATGAGAGGGAGAGACTTGAGGCGCGCTGCCAGTCCATGGTGCAGGCGGGCTTCCTGAGACCCAGCTCGATAATGCAAGTCGAGCTCAATGGGCGAGTCAGCTTACACACCGAGGGCTCGACGTACGAACCTCCGCCGCCTGGTACGTCCTTGACAGACCAGATGCTGGGCATGCTGCAAGCATCATCACGCAGCCAGCGGGAAGCCAATGTGGCGACCAGAGTTGAGTGGTCCAGTGCTGAAGAGCCAGATACGAGGGGGTCCCGCACGCCAGCCAGCCTGACCACAACTCAGTCAGACCCTCGCTATCCAGACCTCACGCTGAGACAGGAGGCCGAGAGCGAAGCTGCCTTCAAGCTGGCCAGCGTGCAGCCATGGGAGGGCATGGCAGTGAACCCGTGGGACCACCAAGACAAGGAGAGCAGCTGGACTCAGCAGCGCCTGTACATCGACCGCACGGGCTATGCTCGTCTGTGCACACTCTGCGAGGAGGGCGATGGAGGTGGTGTGGACGCAGGATTTGTGCAGGTCAAGTTCCCGCGATGTGGAGAATACAAGACCATCCTGGAGACGGAGCTACTGTGGCCCGACTTTACGTTGGTGGACCAGAAGGTTGACAAGGAGACGAAGATACCCTCAGAAACCTGGACCACGAGGCCGAGCGGCAGGAAGGACAACGACCAGGTCCCACTCCCTGACTGTGGTGCCCATCGGGAGGCAGGAAGGTACACGATGGCGAGTGTTCAGGAGGTCCTCAACACCCATCAGACGTACCCAGGAGTCGTGACGGGCAAGCTCATGGGGGACAAGGTGGCGCGCCAGTTCTGCGTACTCAGCGAGCACACTCGCGCCCAATGGGATCTCATGGAGCGCATGGTACGTCACACCATGGAAGGCGTCACCATCATGAACCCCATGGGCAAGATGACTGGCGAATTCCAGCTGCCTTTTTACTATGAGAAGGACCAGCGCTGGCAGTACCAGCATCTAAAGTATGTACAGCGAGTGGACGTCGCTGACCTTCGAGCTCGACTGAAGGTGAGGTACGACGTGGAGGTGACTGGTGTGGAGGGCGTGGATGTGAAAGTGATCCCGCAGCTCACGCTGTCAGACGCACAGGACAAGGTGGGGAAGTTCTACCCGGTGACAGATGGGGAAGGAGGCGATGGCGAGGTGTTTAGCACGAACGCTGCCGCCGTGGAGTACCTGCATCTGGGGGACAACCCGAGAGTGATGCTCGGAGCATGCAAGACAGAGCAGCAAGCACAGGACGCGCTGGACACTTATGGGGCCAGAAGAAACCCTCCAGTGCGCACATCCAAGACTCTCAGGACGTCGAAGACGGTCAGGGGGGATGAGGCAGGGCCATCTGGCTCCGCACCGCCACCATCTTCAGCACCGCTTCGTTTACGGCATCAAACCTGGCCCAACGGCGTCTTCGACCCTGCCATGTTGGATTACCACGCTGCAGTGTTCCAGGGCACCTACGAGCCGGAGTCGCCCACTCGCAGCGAGAACACAGCTGGAGGAGCCAACTGGCTGGATCTGGGAGAGATCTCGGAGTTCATGGCGCTGCATGGACAGACGGTCTTCCTCATCCAGTACCGTTGCTTCATGGGCAAGATCGAGTTCCAGCTCGGGAAGCCCTTCGCGCAGCGAGGAAAGGGGGTGCACACGCAGCAACTCAGCAACCAGACCCTGCACCGGTACGCTTCCTCCGCAGGAGTGGGACGAAGGGAAGAGTTTCTGCCTCTGGGTGGGCAGTCGAAAGGCTGCACGGGAGGACTCCTCGGCACCTTGCAGAAACATATGGAGCATCTGGTTGATCGCACTCAGCTCTTGGGGATCGCCAGAGACCATTTGAGCGATGGCCCACGGCAGGGCACCCTACGGGTTTTCAAGACCCGTGCCAACGCCCGGTCCAAGGCCGTGTATTACCTCTTTGAGGACAATCGCTACTACAGTGAGCGGGGACCCAGCAGCATGGCGTTCACCTTGGAGTACCTCTCCTCAGATACGCGCAAGTTCGACTGCTGCAGCTGGGAGACCTGGAACAGGGTGGCGGTGATGCACCGAGAACCATTGTCTGCGTTCACATCCTCGGTGGGCCCGGCGTTGCTAACTGAGGCACGTCGGGCAGAGGTGCAGGAGCGTCTTCGAAACGACTTCATGAGGTGCCTGGACCCAATCGAGGGAGGGGATGCAGGAAGTGAGGAGGGAGACGGCAGCATCTCAGGATACTCTTCCGACCTCGCGGCTGTTGAGGGTGTGAGCACTCACACGGGTCGCACCAGAACACCGTCGCCGCTGACAGAGGATGAAGACAGCGTGGAGGTCATCAGTGAAAGACTGGTTGGGCTGTCTGCCAGATTGGCGCACGGGGAAGCCGAGCTCGCGGCAAACCACCTCACCATGGCGGCTCTCTCGGAATCGATACAGGCGCGTCAGGCGATCATCAGAGAATATGAAGAGCGACCTCGTACTGCCCGCGCAACTGCGAGGATTGGAGCGGGAATGAGCACGCTTGGGCCAGACTGCCCGGGGCTTGATGGTCGTGGTGGCACGCAAGCCACGACCACGCCGACACCCTACTCTGGCCGAGTTCTCGGCGGGATATCAACCATGGGCTTGGAGTGCAACATGGCACAGAGACCTGAGCACCATTCAATCAACGACATTCTGGGATCCCCGGCACATTCCATCTGCACGCAGCAGACTGAAGCCGTGCCTCCAGCAGCACAAGAGCAGGACTTCTCCGTTTCATACGTGCCATCGACCCCGAGCTCTACAGCACCCAGCAGCCCGGAGCGTTCCAGTGGCTTCGTTGCGCAGGTCGGCACTCGACCTCCAGGCCATCCTACAGCGCGCCCGCAGAGTCCAACTGAGAGTGCCGCACAGCAGCGTTCACCACGGGTTGGTCAGCGCAGGAGGAGATCTCCGAGCCCCAGGGAAGGCGCGTCGCGTGCTCCTCAGAGACGCCAAAGTTATGATGAGATCTGGGAGGAAAGGAGAAGGGAGAGCGCCCTGGGGCCTTTTCAAGGGGGCACCGGGCAGGCTGCAGCCCGGCACGCCCGTCACTGAGAAGCAGCCCCGGCGAAAAGCCGGGCACGCAGCCCGCCAATGATAGGCGGGCGAAGCGCACTCAGGTGTGCTTCCTGCTCGTGGGGGTGTTCGTGCGCTTGCGTTGGCCGCAGCTGCCTCATTTTGCAGTGATGGCAGTATGGATGGCTATGGAGGTATTCAGGTTTCTTGGTGAGGTCGTCGCCTGCTGGGCATTCCACGCTGAGGCGCCCCGCAGAGCCATGGCACGCGCGTTGTGGGCCGTGCGCGCAACGCCACTCGAGCCATGGGCACATCAACAGGCGCCTCTCCGAGTGCTGTTGGCACTGGCCAGGCACCTACTGCTGTTGACCAAGGGCGCTCTTGAGGTAGCTGGGCTACATCACGCTCGGCGTGGGCTGTGGTACGTGCCGTTGATACGGTTCTGCCTCGTCATGCTCGCCATGCACTTCACACACATGGTCGGCACTCTGGGGTGCGTCTTGACGGTTGGCGCCCACATTGTCCACCATGGGTTGCCATGCTCCGGCTCAGTTCAAGATGGTGGCACATTCGCCGCGCTGGAGACTCAGGTGGGTCGCGCGCTGGCGGTCGCCCAGCGGATCTTGGCCGCCGGGCCGGCTACGCTGGCCGCTGTTCCGCGGCGCATGCAGAAGCCGCGCTTTGCCGCTCGACTGCAGCGCCTGCAGTTCACTGCCGCTTGCTACCGAGTGGCGCACTGTGTCTATGTGATATCAGTCTTGGCGCTGGTGGTCTACGTGTCTGCAGGAGGAGGCCTGGGCCGTATGCAAGGGGGGTGGAAGATGTTGACTTGCATACTGACCCTTCACCCTCCAGTTAAACCAGTGGGTACCGGCAGAATTTTAAAACTTTTGCTGCTGCTAGCGGTGGCTGCTTGGGTGGCCGTCGTGGCCCCTGGGGAGCCTCAGGGCGTGCTGACGATGGACACGTGCTCGAGCTCGCCGATCAGATCTACCAGGACCGCCTGGGAAGACCAGAGGTCTTCGCGCCTATGGGACACCGGATGGGAGGCTATGGTGGCAGAGCAGGACGAGGTGCTTCCGCACACGGTGCTGGACACGTTACAGCCAGGGGGCACAACCAGGGTCACCAAGGACGAGGCCGCGTGGCTGGACACCGAGCTCAATGCCACCTTTGGAGGACATCCCGAGTTCACCGAGGAGAATTGGGAGGAGATGCGCAACGTGGTAAGGAGGTGCAGCTACTGCTTCGCCAACAAGCCGCAGGACATCAAAGGCTACCATGGGGGCGCGACACATGCGACCTTCGCCATCCCTTTCAAGGACGAGACTAAGGTAGCTTACCAACGACCGAGGAAGTACAGCCCGGGAGAGCAGGAGATCATCGACCTGCACTGCAAGGAACTGCTGGAATATGGCTTCATCGAGCCGGCTTCGCAGCACTGCAGACACGCCAGCAACGTGGTGGTTGCAGGGAAGAAGGATCACGACACTGGACAGTGGACCTCGACGAGATTCTGCGTCGACCTCCGATCTACGAATCGGTTGTCGCTGAAGGATAATACGTTACCACACCGTCCAGAAGAGCTCTACCAGCGCGTGGCCAAGGCCAAGTTCAAGACTACCCTGGACGCGACCAAGGCGTTCCACCAGATTCCCATGACCACTGAGGAGGACAGGGACAAGACAGCGTTCTGGTGGGGCAACCAGCTTTATCGCTACACATCCATGCCGTTTGGAGCAGCTGGAGCAACCGCAGCCTTCATCAGGATCATGGACTACGAGCTACGTCATCTGCAACACTGCACGGTGGCGTACGTCGATGACGTGTGCATATACTCAGACACCGCTGAGCAGCACATCAAGGATGTGGAAGCCGTGCTTCGCACTTTGGGGGATGCAGGGATACGTCTGCATTCGGGCAAGTCAACCTTCGGGTCAGCCACGGTGGACTTCTTGGGCTACCGCATCGGCTATAACACCATTGGCGCGCAGGACATCAAGTGCAAGGCCATCCAAGAGCTGCCCAAGCCCGAGGACAAAACTGGAGTACGCTCCATCCTTGGACTCATGAACTACTACAAAGGTCTGGTGGGGGAACCCATGGGACCCAACTACTCAGAGATGGCACGACCATTGAACGACCTGCTCAGAAAGGAAGTGTTGGATGTCAAGGGAGCTTGGGGGAAGGATCAGGACCAGGCATTACAAGCATTGAAGGATGCCCTGTGTTCGGGGAGATGTTTGAAGCCCATTGATTACAGCAAGCCCATCTTCCTCTACACAGACTGGAGCAACCATGGCATTGGCGCAGTGCTGGGGCAGAAGGACGAGAATGGCGTAGAACACATCTGTGTGGTCATCAGCCGCTCGCTGTCGAAAACCGAGAGACAGTACGCGAGCTTCCAGGGTGAGATGCTGGCAGTGGTGTGGGCCATCCGCACATTACGACAGTACCTGCACGGGGTCCACTTCACGCTGATCACCGACCATTCGCCGCTCACAACACTCATGGAGAAGGGTGACCTACAAGGTCAACACCTGCGCTGGGCCATCAGCCTCCAGGAGTTTGAGTTCACGGTCCAGTACCGACCAGGTCCGAAGAATGAGAACGCGGATGTGCCATCCAGGTATCCACTGCCCAGCACCGCAGACGAGACTGGTGCCCGTTTGGACCGTGAAGGGGACCGAGCCAGGGAAGCGGGGCGTGCCGAGAGGCCAACGCGCTGCTTCACAGACGCCATTTGCTGGGAAGTGACCAGGGAGCCACCACTTGGCCCCGAAGTAAGCCCAGAAGCTCAGGTGGCCAACTACTGCGAGAACATGGTCAGGGAGCAGCTGGGGACCAGTGCAGTCCATCGACTGTTTGATGTACACTACCAAGAAGAGCTGGAGTGTAACAAGGGGGGTCATGTTTGACACTGACCACCCGGAAGTGGCCAGGTGCTCGGGCAGGTTGACTCGGGTCGCCTGGGATGCCCTCAGCCAGGTACGGCCGATCAGGGGTATGCATTCCGGAGGCTCACCAGCGATATACGGCGACGAGACCATGGAGGGTGGTAAGCTCAAAGTGCCGAAGAAGATCGACACGAGAGTGATTGACAAGAGCTTCTTCCGGGAAGCCAGAGAAGAGGGCGTGGTCTGCTATGAGCCGTGTGGGGGCCTGTGTGCTGGACTAGAGATGCTCTTGCGCTGCGGAGTTAAGGTTAACAAGTACCTCTACCAGGACATCTCGAAGTCCAGCCAGACGGTAGCCAGGGCCAGGTGCATGGCGCTCAGTCGCCGTCATCCTGACTTGTTCCGTGCCGAGGCAGCCCACTTGGAGCAACTGCCCAGCAACATCGAAGACACCAGCCTCATTGACCTTGTACATGCAGGGGCATTGAGTGGAGAGCAGTGGGTCATGGTGTGTGGATATCCATGCCAGGACCTGTCACCAGCTGGCAAGCTGGCTGGTCTGGAGGGCAGGCACAGCAGACTGTTCTACCAGGCAGTGCGAGTCCTCTCCACGCTGCAACAGCTGCAGCCTCAGAGACCGCCAGCATATGTGCTGGAAAACGTTTCTCCGCTGTCACACAGGGAGAACTCGAAGATCAGGAAGGAGGTGTTCCCCATCATCAACAGCGTGGTGGGCCAGCCGGTGTCCTTTGACGCGGCGCGCGCGGGATCATACGCGCATCGTCTACGAGCATATTGGAGCAATCTGTTCCAGAATCAGCAGTTCAATCTGGTGATGGAGCGGGTGGACAGACCACCAGACAGATACGTGCGCGATATTCTGCAGCGAGGCTGGAAGCCACGCAGGGTCGTCACAGGAGACAGGAAGCCTCACTACACCGCCAACGTTGTAGGGGAGCCTATGAGAGTATTGCCAACCATCTTGGCGACACAAAACTCTCGTGCTTTTCGCGCGCCTCGCGCAGGCACAGTGGTGAGGAAGGGAGATGATGATGAAGTGGGGGAGACCAGAGAGGTTAACCTGGATGAGAAGGCAGTGGCCATGGGGTACAGCGCAGGTGAGCTGCGCGCGGCACATGGCATGAAAGACGAAGAATTGGCAGGAGTGCTTGGCCTTGCTATGGACCGAAGAGCAATGGAGCTATTGTATGCGATTGCCGAGGTCAGCACGACCAAACTGCCGATGAGTGAGGAGAGTGAGGAGAAGGAACATGGCACGCTAGTTGCCATCCCCATCGTGAAAGCCACCAAGGTGGCTGCTGTCTCCGAGGGCACGGCTGAGCCGGTGCGAGCCCAACTAGCAGAGTGGATCACCAGTTCCAGCGGCTACACCCAGCAAGTCGCGCGACGCCTCAGCCATCAGGACTGGGAAGAGCGACTGCAACGCATGTGCAGCCAAGGACAGAAAGGTACGCAGGGGCTAGGCACCGCCGACGCAGTTCCACGCCGCAGGCAGTGGAAGATGGCCTCCATGAAGCTCGCGGGCTACGAGGCACGTCACCAGCAGGCCTTTTCAAGACCTGGAGGCAAGCCAGCAGAGACGAGCTCAGCCCCAGAATGGGCACCAGTGACAAAGGAGAAAGAGATGAGGCTGCCTAAGCTGCCCGACACTACGAGAATGGTTGCCATGCTAGCCAGCGTAACCAACCAGGAGTCATTCCGAGAAAGATACCCCGATATACACGAGGACGAGCTATGCCTCGCGTGGATCAAGTCAGGAGGAAGAGTGGAGGTGCCCAAGGAGGAATATCACAGGGTAAGGAAGAGGGCAGCGCGTCACCGTTGGGACGAGCTCATGGGCGAGTTATACATGGTCACTGTCAGTGGTAAGGAGCTGCTGGTGCCCAAGCCCTGTGACAGGATTCAGTTGGTGCGTGAGTACCATGAGAGGACTGGCCATTGGGGCATCAGGCGGACATTGAACCTGTTGTGGCAACGCCATTACTGGACAGGCATCAAACAGGATGTGCAAGCAGTGGTCACTCAGTGCCAGACTTGCCAGAGGGTGAAGACGCACTATGCACGGGAGGAGGCGAATCTCACGCCGCTGGAGATCAAGTCCTTCATGTATCGCTGGTCCCTGGATTTAGCGTGGCCCACGAAACGCATCACGAAGGCTGGGAACCAACGCGTCTTGGTCATGATTGAGCACTACACGCGATTCGTCGTGTGCGTTCCAATCCCCGACAAGGAGGCCGCCACCATCGCCAACGCATTTCGCTATCATGTCCTATCCGTGTTTGGGGCGCCTGCAGAATGTTTGGTGGATGGGGGCACAGAGTTTGAAGGTGAGTTCTCTGCTCTATGCGAGCAGTGTCTCATTGACCGAAGAGTGACTTCACCGAGTTCCCCAGAGAGCAATGGCTTGACTGAACGGGTGGTACGCACCCTCAAGTTTTGCTTCAAGAAGATGGCCCTCGACAAGGGCCTGGACTTCGAGTGGGATGAGATGCTCTGGTCACTCGTACTCAGCTACAACGCAGCTAGGCAGCAGTCCACTGGAGTGGCGCCATTCACCTTGCTGTTCGCTCAGGAAGCCACGGTGCCACCGGATCTTCGTGCTCGACCCGAGTTGGACTTTGGGAAGCAGGAGGAGAAGACACTGGCTGATGATCTGTTACAGCGAGCCGCCATCGTGAAGAGGCTCATGGTACATGCAGGGTGCAACCTGGAGATCGCTCAGCACCGCGACACTTTACGGTACGAGCACAGGAGGAGTGGCAGTTACGAGCCGAAGCCGCACCAGTTCAAGGCAGGCGATTTCGTATATATACGACAACAACCGCGCTCTGGCATGGAGGTGGCCACCAAGTCAGCCATCCTGAAGATAGTCAAGGTGCAAAGAGATGGAGTGGTAGTGTTGGAGGACAGCACGAAGCTGCGGGAGAAGAGCACAGTGCAAAATATTGCACCATGTCACCTACAAGTGAAAGACCAGTACGACTGCAGTGCAGCCATTCCCAGCAAGCATCTCGCGTGTGAGGTGTGTATGCGGACAGATGGGGAGGCAGCCATGTTGCTGTGTGACACCTGTAACCGTGGTTATCACACGTGGTGTCTGAATCCGGCGCTGGATGGAGTACCTGAAGGGGACTGGCAATGTCCCAAGTGCTTAGGTGGGACTGTGGTGGCAGCTGCCGCCGAGGTGAGCGCGTCAATCGTTGACAAGATGGCGGCCATGGAGTTGCAGTTGAGAGAGAAGCTGGGATCAGATGTGGTATTGTTGCCTGCAGACGTGGGTCCGCATCGTGCAGTGAGGCCGGGACGTGAAGACCCATGGCAGGCGCTGAGCTCGCGGCAGATGCTCAGCAGAGAAGGGAGCATGGGGGATCTTCCTGACAGAGTGGCCTGGGGAAGCCAGGAGGAGCTCAGCAGAGTGATCACAGAAGTGATGCCAGGATTCTGGCATGAGGGCCATCGTACCATCTTGAGCAGGAAGTGTGCAGAACAGCACGCTCGCGCGAGAAGTCTCCGCAAGACGTCCACGGTGCAGGCCATGAGCCCCGAGGAAGTTCAGAAGAGAGGAGATGTCACACAACTGAGCAGAGCTCAGGTGAAGATTGCCAGTCAACTGGATTGGGGCTTAGAGTTGGTGATGACAGTTCCTCAGGAGGTCAGACGTTTGGCGCACGAGGTGACTTGGGAGAAGATCACACAGGTATGGGATCCTTGGGCTGGCACAGGTGTCATTGGCAAGGTTATGTCACTGGAGTGGCCTCATCTGAAGGTTATGAATAATGATTGGAATCCGCAGTTGAAGTGGCACGAAGCCCTTAATGCTTTACAACCGGGCAATTATCGAGCCTGGAAGGAGAAGTATGGGGTGTGTGACGCGGTGGTGACTTCACCCTGGTTCGCAGTGCTGGATATTGCGTTGCCATTGGCAGTACTGGCCAGCCGAGTGGTGGCTTGTATTCATGTGCCATCGCACTACATGACAGATATGACAGAAAGCAGGGCACAATACTTTCGTAAGCTGTGTCACGCTGGACGTTTACATGTGATTGGGCATTTGGAGCATGGACCTATTGGCAGAAGATGCATGTGGGTCATGGTGTTTCGCAACCCTTTGACAAGAGCCAGGATGTTGCGAGGAGGGGAAGCTTCTGGAGTGGGTATGTTTACCTTCAGCATGGGCAAGTTCGCAATGGATGGCGTTACAACAGAAGATGCTGAGCAAGCTCTTGTCTGATGTCTGTGCTACCAGTGGCAGCTACAGATGGGGGATGTTGAGAAAAAGAGCTTGCACAAGTGGTGAGAAGAGATAAAGAGATATCAAAAATTTTGAGATTTTGTATAGCTACAGTAGCAAGATAACTGTGCAGTCATATAAGGAAACATATGCAAAGTCGAGCTTGTGTTGTATAGGCACTGACAATAAGTAAGACTGTCTAGTAGTAGGGCTAGAGAGTTGTGCTTTGTGTGGACGCTTCGTGCATAAGTTCGCGACAGCTGTCACAAACCACGGCTTATCGTGTACCTCAGCCGGGTTGTGACACTTGCTGTAGCAGTCTCTGTGACGAACGTATGACACGCGCAGTACGATACGCGCGAGGAGTTATGACAGTGACGAGATACGGAAATACGGATGGGTGTTACACTTGTTTGGAGATAGCGAGAATAAGTAGGGCGGCGTAGTGAGAGTGAGCAGACGCTCATTTTTGTTTTGCCTTCGTAACAGTGATTCCGAGAATAACCAGGACTCGCTTGAGACCGCGAAAACAGCAGTGTTATGAGATAATTAATGAGATACAGTATTCTTATGCTTGTAAAGATATACATTTGTGGACTTGCCCTTGTGCGACTGCGTCAGAACTGTAATTAACAGTCTTTTTCAAATGTTGAGAAAAAGAGCTTGCACAAGTGGTGAGAAGAGATAAAGAGATATCAAAAATTTTGAGATTTTGTATAGCTACAGTAGCAAGATAACTGTGCAGTCATATAAGGAAACATATGCAAAGTCGAGCTAGTGTTGTATAGGCACTGACAATAAGTAAGACTGTCTAGTAGTAGGGCTAGAGAGTTGTGCTTTGTGTGGACGCTTCGTGCATAAGTTCGCGACAAAGCCAGAGTGTAATTAAAATCAACGAGCACCAGGCAACTCTGAAGCAGGGCTCTATATCGGTTTGGTTTTTCGGTATCGATACAATCCGATATCCGAAAAACGGTATCGATAATCGGCACAATCGATAAATAATCGATTACTTGGACATTTATATGTAATTTGTTATAAATTAAATATGGAACACCAAAACCTGCACAATCGATAGTTAGACATTGCAATCCGATAATCGGCGATCAATACGATATATCGATAATATCGGTTATCGGAAATATCGATATAGAGCCTTGCTCTCAAGCTGCTGTGAAGACTCCTCCCGCAGCAAACTTTCCGATGTTCATCGCATATATCCCTACTCCTTGCTGCTCGCCTTTGCCTAGCATCCTGGCGCTGACCTTGGAGTTGCAGTTACGGAACGCACCAACACCCACATACACCTGCGTCCAATGGGTCCATGCTCTAGATGTCCTGAGTAGCGTGCAACCTGCCCGCTCGCGCCAGCTTCCGTGAAATAAGCCGCCCTGGGCTCCGTCACATCCGTCGTATGTCACCGATCATTTTCGATGGCGTGGTGACAGCAGTGTGGATTTTATAAATCACTTTGGTGAGCTGACCTCACCGTAGTGGTGCACAAGTCCCGAGAATCGCGAAATATTTCCCCAATATTTCCCGATGTACATATATCCCTTTGGCGACATGTTTGTAGTAATTTTTCGGGGAACCATATAAAAATTTCAGTTTGTATCCTGGAATTAAAAATCAGAAGTTGTATTCTAGGATTATCACTTTTCTATTTTAGGATAAATGTCCACCCAAACATATTATACAATTAAGACACTGAAGAATTAATATGCAAACTTGTATTGTGTTCGGCATACAAT
Organism: Cymbomonas tetramitiformis; assembly: GCA_001247695.2. Taxonomy (NCBI): domain Eukaryota; kingdom Viridiplantae; phylum Chlorophyta; class Pyramimonadophyceae; order Pyramimonadales; family Pyramimonadaceae; genus Cymbomonas; species Cymbomonas tetramitiformis. The sequence goes on along the minus strand of LGRX02027844.1, from coordinate 10,162 downwards.
TGTATACCGAACACAACACGCGTTGTACTATCAAGCTTGTTCACGGTCTGTCTACGGATATCACACTATTAATTTCTTTTGCCTAAGGGCAGATGACAATTAAATCCTTTTGCCTACGGGCAGATGACCACTCAATCCATTTGCCTACGCACAGACTACCATTAACATCATTTGCCTACGCGCATACTACCATACATGGCATTTGCCTACGCGCATACTACATTAAACCCAAAAATAAAAATAATAAGAATAAAAAATGTTAAATATTGAAATATTGATGACATATTGATTCATTTAATCTAACCGACTTCTTTCTCTCTTTGCAAAATCTGCACGAAGGCCATCTGCTGGATGCAAGGTTGGTGCCGTCAGCATTGTTAGGTCTTGCCCAGGCTTCAGGCGCCATTGATAACTCCTCAACCAGACAGCTAGACATACTTTCATCTCAGTAACAGCAAAGGCTGCACCTGCACATTCGGCGAAGCACAATCCGGTCTGAAACACCTCGCGCTTAGGCACATCAAAATCCCGATTTGTGTAGTGTACACAACACATTGGCAACAACGCATTGAGGGCATTCAGTGGCAACTCCAGTTAAGTATGCAGATTTGAGAACATCTTTACGATCAAAACAGGCGACCAAAACACAAACATTCCATATTCTTTTATCATTGTACACCAACCAAAGCATGCGAGATAGTTTCAAAACTCGGTGACACATAGTATCCTTTACACTTGCACCATCAATCAAGTAAGAATACAGTTACATCCGAAATCGCAATTCCAAGGGAGCAGCAAGCACACGCACCCAAGCATTTCCGAGGGCCTCCCCCGTAGCCCTGTCAATCAGCCCCCCCGAGGATCTTTTTAAAACGTGCCACATCTGCACAATCTCAATCAAAGTCTTCATACCATTGGCAGATCCAAAGAAACTATACAAACCTGAAAGTTTAAAATACTAAACTCGGCAAAAGGGACCATAATGCTCCCATTGACTCGTCAGCGGCGTGTCAATCACTCCACCAAAAGGGACCATAATGCGCCCATTGACTCGTCAGCGGCGTGTCAATCACTCCACCAAAAGGGACCATAATGCTCCCACTGACTCGCAGCGCGGTCAATCACTCCACCAAAAGGGACCATGTCCCACTGACTTCGGCCAGCTGCGTGTCAATCACTCCACCAAAAGGGACCATAATGCGCCACCGACCTGTCAGCGGCGTGTCAATCACTCCATCAAAAGAGACCATAATGCTCCCACCGACTCGTCAGCGACGTGTCAATCTCTCCATCAAAAGGGACCATAATGCTCCCACCCGACTCACACGGTCAATCTCTCCATCAAAAGGACCATAATGCTCCCACCGACTCGCGACGTGTCAATCTATCCACGTGCGAATCATAATGCTCCCACCGACTCGTCAGCGGCGTGTCAATCACCCACCAAAGGGACCATAATGCTCCCACTGACTCGTCAGCGGCGTGTCAATCACTCCACCAAAAGGGACCATGCGCCACCGACCGTCAGCGGCGTGTCAATCACTCCACCAAAAGGGACCATAATGCCTACCGACTCGTCAGCGGCGTGTCAATCACTCCATCAAAAGAGACCATAATGCTCCCACCGACTCGTCAGCCACGTGTCAATCTCTCTCCACAAAAGGGACCCCATAATGTCCCACCGACTCGTCAGCGACGTGTCAATCACTCCACCCTGGACCACTCCCACCACTCGTCAGCGACGTGTCAATCTATCCATCAAAAGGACCATAATGCTCCCACCGACTCGTCAGCGACGTGTCAATCTCTCCATCCAAAGGGACCATAATGCTCCCACCGACTCGTCAGCGGCGTCAATCTCTCCATCAAAAGGGACCATAATGCCCCACCACCGTCAGCGCAGGTCAATCACCCATCAAAAGGACCATAATGCCAGACTCGTCAGCGTGTCAATCTCTCCATCAAAAGAGACCATAATGCTCCCACCGACTCGTCAGCGGCGTGTCAATCGCTCCACCAAAAGGGACCATAATGCTCCCACTGACTCGTCAGCGGCGTGTCAATCGCTCCGAGGAGATTGCTCCCATATTCACCTCTCGACGCAGTCTCAAACGGCCGCCTGTCTACACCTATCACATCCTCTCAAGCAAGATGACACCTCGAGTACACGGGTGAGGCTGCAAGGCAAAACGCACTTGGAGTGCAAAGCTGTGCTTAAGGTGTTCACTGCGGGGCTCAGCAAATCGGGCCGGATCGAATTGATTGGGCTCCTTAAACAAGGCTGGGTCTCGATGTGAGGAGAGGATGCTGCGCATGATGCGGGAGCCTGGCAAACAACCGCAAGGGAAATCCGTGCCCATGAGAAGCACCATCGCCACCTCACCTCAAGACGAAGAATCTGCAACAACCAATCAGAGCTGACAATGAAGTTGATAAAAATCGCACGAATGGGTCGGAAGAATGCATATGCAAGAGACATGTAGCTTGCTTGAAATAGATATCATAGCTGGGGAAGATCATTGAATGGAGGACGTATTATTCTGAAATGCATGAAGTGGCCGGATCCGATATGATAAACACAAAATAGGTCAGCAGGGTGGTGCTCAAGGGCCCACCTTTCTTAACTTGGTAGCCATAAACATCCACATCTTCTACAACATGCCTAAATGCGCCAAGGATCGGAGGGTACATCCTCTCCACCTCCTGCATATTGCTCATCCCATCCTTAACTCCCGATCGAGGATGCAGCATAATGTATAAGTGTGTTGTACGCGATTAGAGACGTGAGGAGCGCCCAAGGCCCCCCAAAACCCCACATCAAGCATATCACACCAAACGCTTTCTTTGGGTGCAATCACTTCGATGACCATGCAGCATGCACCAACCGTCATCCAAACTCCAGACATTCAGGCAAATGACAGGTTTGCCCGCACCCTTCACCGGGCATGACACAAGGGCATGACGCATGCCAACTGAAGCCAGCTCGTCACCACCCCGATGGATAAGAGAAGCAGGCAAGAACAGGGCAGGACCGTGCCATGATAACCCTCCCACACACTGAACGGCGCGAGGCCCACCGACAAAAGACAGCCACCATCATCCCATTCAGGAACTTTACAGCTGCACTCAATGATAGAGATCTCGCGGCCCGCGGCACATTTTATGCCTTTTTCACACGGGCCACACGGGGAATTTAAAATTAGAAGCATCATTCAGGTAAGGGGGAGAGAGAGCCAAAGGAGAGACCGGTGAGAGAGGAGGGAGTGTGTGCGGGAAGAATAGGAGGGAGCAAAGGAGAGCGACCATACGCACACGATACCTGGATACAGACTGATACAATTTGACTGTCGGCGGGACCTTCCTGCCGCCCGTCCTTGTTTAAGACGGCCCGCCAAGGGGAGCTCTGCAGAACTTGAATATTCCAGGCCTATACGACAGACTGCAAACCTGTACCTGATGTCTTGGGTGTGGACTCGTGCTCTAAGGGGAAGTGCTCAGGAACAGCAGTTGCTTGGGTTGCGGGTGTGACGAGGGACATGCTCCGGTCCCAGGCCGGGTGTCCGTCGACTGACCGCACGCGCAACCCTAGTAAAAGGTGCATAGGGGTAAGCATGAGAGAGAGAAGTTGGGGTACCAAGGGTTGGCCGCGAGTCATCTCAACCTGTGAGAAGCATTGAAGAACTTTACAGCTGCACTCAGTGACCGATGAATCTACCCGACCCGGGGGATGTTTTGTGCCCGTTTGCAGGGGCCGCATGGGGAAATTTTACTCCGGAAGCATCTTTCAGGTAAGGGGGAGATAGTCAGGGGAGAGACTGGTGGGAGGGGAGGGGGTGGATGCGGGAAGAACGGGAGAGAGGAAAGGAGAGTCATCTCGCCATCATCCTAGTGGATGTGAGAAGCATTCAGGAACGGGGCCGGGCCGTGAGTACCCAACAAATGGAGTCCACACTGCACAGGATGGATTCTGCTGAACAGAGCGCATCATGAGTTAGTGTCCCCCATTTATCGGGCACTCACTCATGATGCGGTCTATGAGGGGCTCATGGAGAAGCATCCGTCTACTGGGTCGTTCCCGGCTTTGCACTGTTTTGGGTCCGAATAGAATGGTTTCCACCTGAGAGAGGTAAGGGAGGCCAGGGCGACGAAGATTATTAAGATCTTAACCGGGCAGACATGTCCTCCCGCTGGTCCAGGCTTCCTATACGCCACTCCAGTCCGCCTTGGCCCCCTGGGCCGAGGATGGGGGCCCACCCGTGGGGACAAAGGGGCTACATGCGTCATCAGCAAAGGGGCTATGTAGGAATAGATTGGTCTTATATATATAATATTTTTATCTAATAAAAACGACTGCACAGCATTTAACTTACAGTATTGTAACTGTTAACTTATAAATGAGAGAGAATAATGGCAGCTTACAGAGCTGCTCCCTTTTATTGTTTTGTGTCCCCGCCAGATACCTTTTGTCCGATAGGTCACTACAGTCGACTTTGTGACACAGTGTCTGTACAATCACCCGATTCATGACCACGACCGGCAGGCGTGGAATACATTTGTTTGTACTTTGAGATGATGATGCAAAATGACAGATGACTGATGAATGTTAATGCAAAATGACAGATGACTGATAGTGCAGAATGACAGATGACTACAGGTCACTTTTCCTACTCCTCCGTGCTTCGGAATAAAACGAAGCACCAGAAAACCGTCGTTCACCCAGCTTCGCCACATAGCAATCTCATACTGCATGATTGTCCACCGGGAGCTTGACTGAGACGAACTCTGCGAGTAGATTGGCCATGCGTGCATTGTCTCGAGCTGTCTCTGAGTGCGCAATTAGCTCGCCGTTCGCGGTAACCGTCTTCCGCAGCTTTGAAGAAAGTACGAGAGTGTTGCGATTGTGCCTCAGCAGCAAAAGACTCCGGTAAGATGAACTTCCTCCCATCTCGTACCAAGTTGTAGCGAGAGCTTCCGCTCGCACTTATCAGTTCACGATGAAGTAGCTGCCCGTATAGATCAAACTTGTCCTCAAAATACACCGCCGACAGAATATTAAACGGTGAGTCTGGCACGTATTGCGCCTCCACACTGAGCACGTCGAGCTTGCCAGTTGCATGATTCCACAAATTGATGCGCACCACACTAGCACCCTTCGACGTCGTCATTTCCCCGGCCATGACCTGGAAGTTCACGGCCTTCTTAGCACAAACTGTGCTCCCCTCAAAAAAACGAAGATCATTGCACACGTTCTTCGTGGCCATACAATCGTAGTGTAGCACTCGTTACTGCAGAGCGTCTGCTGTGCACGCACCACGTTGATCATCACAGTGTTGTACGACCGGACAAGCAACCGGTACCTCGTCATGCTCCTCCGCCTCCCAAATTTCCTCGTCCGTCATTTTTGCAGCCGTCGATGACACCGCTGCCGCGACCTTCTCCACCGCCTTGTCGCTCTGTGATTCTAGGTGACGTTTTTTGCGTTTCGCATACGTTTCCCTACACTCCGCCTCCCTTGTAGGGTTTCTTTTAATGAACTCCTCCATTTTCTCAGGGTGCAAAAGCCAGCACGACTCTGAAGTATGCTCGCCGGAGCAAACGGCGCATTCCAACAGTTTACTGTCATTCTTTTTTTTCTCCTCCTCTTGCCGTCGCCTATCAGCTTGTAAGCTTTTTGCCACCGCCGCAGTGTCAGTATCCTGCGCAGCTGCTGCATAGTGTGTCGGATTTTTCTGCTGCAGAACATTTACAAAGAAATAATCACAGCGTTGCATCAACAGCTCAAACGTCGGTTTTGCCTCTTATCCAAGAGCTGCAACCACCGTTGCATAGTCGCTAGGCAGAGCGGATACGGCAAACGCTAACGTAAGCACCTCGATTGTCCTCTCGTCCAGACTTTCACCACCATACCGACTCAAAGATGACTGAATATCAGCAAACGCACTGAGCTGTTTCACTGGATCTGTTGTGGAGTTCACAGAGAGTTTCGTCATACGTGTCATATACGACGCCAATTGTCCAAATAGTTGAGGCTCCACACGTGCACGCAATTTTAGATACGCCTTGACACCGTTGTTCCCACAACGTCGCACTAAGTCAAACGCGTCACCAGTTGTTACCTGCATTAATATCGCTGACAGCACAGAGCTTGCAACCGTAGCCGAACCCTGTACAGTGATTATACTTCCCGGCCGAGGAACTTCGTTGGCAAAAGGATTAGTCGCTGGTGTCATATCAGCTAGATCTTTCATGTTCGCCACGTCGCTGATAGATTTTTCAGTACTTACTAGTTCCTTCAACTCTGAATAGAAACCGACTGCCGATTCCAACTGTGTACTGAACCTAGTCCAGGCTTCGTACTGATTTCTTTCATTTCCTGAGTACTTGGAAACACTTCCTAAGGACTTCAAAACACTGTGTACCACCTTTGGTGCATTATCTGTTGTTATCAGCGTTTCTGCTGACGTCTCCACTTGCTTTTGCTCTGAGGCCGCGAGACGACGTGTTATCACTTCCATCATTTCCATCTGCCTAACTAAAAGCTGAGACAACTGATCTTCCCTACTTTGACTTGTACTTTGCTCTGGATTGTACTTCTGCTCACTTGCTTCCTGCATATCTGAAAACTGGAAACGTTGAGACCGAGTGTGTTTATATACTGCATAGATATCCGGAATCTGACCACTCATATACTAAGCCTCCACGCAGGTTCAACACCGTTGTGGACCCATAACCTAGGAATAGATTGGTCTTATATATATAATATTTTTATCTAATAAACACGACTGCACAGCATTTAACTTACAACACTGTAACTGTTAACTTATAAACGAGAGAGAATAATGGCAGCTTGCAGAGCTGCTCCCTTTTATTGTTTTGTGTCCCCGCCAGATACCTTCTGTCCGATAGGTGTACAAACTATAGTCACTACAGTCGACTTTGTGAGACAGTGTCTGTACAGTCACACGATTTAAGACCACGACCGGCAAGCGTGGAATACATTTGTTTGTACTTTGAGATGATGATGCAAAATGACAAATGACTGATAGTGCACAATGGCAGATGACTAAAGGTCAATTTTCCTACTATGCAGGGGGTAGGGCGGCGGCGGTTGCGGCGGCGGTGGACGGGTGTGCTCAGATGGACTGTGGCTAGAGGCAAGCGGGGAGTACTACGAGGCGGGGGTGGAGAGGGAGGCGGGACGATGGCGACGGTTGGTCCAGTGGAATGGGAGTGCGGTGGAGGGGATTTGGGGGGCTGGAGGGGAGGGGGTGAGACGGAGGGAGGGACAAGCAGTGGGAAACAGGGAAGTTGGGAGTGTTGGGAAACAAAAAGGAGGGCGTGGTATTTTTTCAGGGTTCATCTGGTACCCTTAGCCAGCCACTGCATTAGGCAATCATTGGACAGCTCCTTGGCCTTCCCTGATGATCAGATCCCTCCCTGGTGAGGGTACATAGCGCAGCCGATCCTTTGGTGGTTATGTGATGCCAAAGGACTCGGTCCAAGGATAAGCCACACATCCTAGTAAAAAAAGAAAGTGTGAGGTCGCTGGGAGCTCATCCAGCTCTGCGCTGCGATTTTTTTGAAACATTCCATGTCGTTGCTCAGGCGAGGCAACGTCAGATCAGGACTCTGGCACTTCATTGTGAGCGCGAACAGCCTTATCACCGACTTCCAAGCAGCGGCCGTCTCCGCTCACACAGAGGTGCCAGTACCTCATACCCCGGTCTATGAACACGAGTCCCTCGGCACGTGTAATAACCATGCGGCACTGGAGGAGAAAGAGCGAGCGCCCTATCACACACACGTGCACATCTTCATCATTCTCAACCCCTTGGGACGGTCCTTTGGGACACTCTGCGTGTTTTGGGTGGACAAGCTTTCTTGGGACTAGGCTTTGGGGCAGACCGGGAGCAGGGCGGTGGTTCTGAGCGTAGCCTTGGTGATGGGGAGACGGCTTGGGCACCTTGGGGGGTAGAGGTGTATTGGCTTCAGTGGCACAGCTTCAGGGCACAGACAGAGCAGTCACACAGGGGCTCAGGTGGTCCAATGAGGCGTAAGGGGTCCCGTTCTTCATTAGTGAGCTCCGGAGAATCCGGAGGAGCGTCCCGAAGTGTGTGCTGAATGTTTTGATCTTGGGTGCGCGTACACCGTGCAGCCAATCCTCTATGGCGATCTGGTGCCAAAGGAATCGATCCAAGGATAAGCACACACATCCGACCCAGCCCCAGTTCCGGCAGGCGGGGCTGTTGGAGGGGCGGTGTCCCGGGGGGGGTAGGGGTGGTAGATCCATCCGTGGAACCTGCTTGGGACATGGGCCAGGACACGCACATTGAGTGGTCTGACTGGTTTTCTGGTGAGGTGGGCGAGGCCGGAAGAATGGCGTCACGTCTCTTGGAGAGTATGGAGGACATACAACAAGATGTGGGGGGTCTTAGGATGGCGCAGGGAAAAGGGCCGAAGTGTGGATGCCGAATCTGAGGGGGTCTCCGCGGATGCACGTGTGGCCAGCGCGCCGGCCTCGACCTATTACCTGCGTGTCCTGGACATCTTGGCAGAGGTGGGCGACCCCTTGTTGCCGGATCTAGAGCACAGAATTTGGACAGGGGAGCAGGCTTATAGTGAGGACGGAGTTGCGCCAGAGAGACCCACACAGGGGTCAGCCACACAAGGCTTGACTTGGCTGGTAACTCGGAATCAGGAGCTCCTCTCAGATAGTCATACTCACGGAGCTCCTCTCGGATTGGCATACTCACGGAGCTCCTCTCGGATAGGCATACTCACGGAGCTCCTCTCGGATAGTCATACTCACGGAGCTCCTCTCGGATAGTCATGCTCACGGAGCTCCTCTCGGATAGTCATACTCACGGAGTCCTTTATGACGTAGGAGGGCGTGGATGGCAAAGACTCGAAGGAAGCGTGTTAGAGGCAGGGCCTCGCTCGAGCAGGCAATGCAATTGGCTGAGCAAGGGGTCGGTAATGCGACGGCAACAGGTAGGCAGGCAGCTCGGCTCCTTCAGGAAGATGAGTGATGACAGATGCAGGCGAAGGCTTTGGGGCATTTAGGGGTCAATGCCAGACCTTTAAAAAGTTATCAAGGTGAGGCGTACAAGAAAGAGCCTCCAGCGTGATTTCGGAGCCGTAGGATTTGATGGCATCTGCTTGCTCTCTCCGCAGAACTTGCAGCATGTCCCGGCGCTGAGCATCACAGCCCGGTTCCCCGGTAATCTCAGCCATAGACCACATGCCAAGCCTTATCCGTGAAGATTCCTTCCACTTCCCAGAAGGTTCCCCGCAAGCACTTCTGAACTTGGGCGTGAGTGGAGGTGGAGGCCAAGGCGGCAGCTCAGAGGTGCACCTGGGCAAGCACAAGCAGGGAGGACGTGAGCATGGAAGCGGTTGTCTCGTGGCCCGCGAATAAGAGCAATATCATCTGCACCTTAATCTCCTCAATGTTCATCGGGTTGCCCTCCTCATCCATAGTATTGCAAAGCAATGTCAACACGTTGGGGCGTTTTCTGCCGCCGTGCAGATCTCCTGATCCTGGAGACCAAGAGGTCTCCTCAGCACCGTGACGAATCCCCGCAAGTTTGCACCGTGACGGATCCCCGCAAGTCGGCACCGTGACGAGTCCCCGCAAGTCGGCACCGTGACGAGTCCCCGCAAGTCAGCACCGTGACGAATCCTCGCAGGTCAGCAGGAGCCTGAAGTGTGGGTGCAGGTTGCAGCGAGGTGGGCGCACAATGATAGTGCATGAGCAAGAGTGGGGTTGCGGGAAGATGATGGATGCACGGGAGAGGGTGGGGATATGGCGAGATGATGAAGATGAATGAATGAATGTATGCAAGGGAGAGAGTCGGGGAGCGGCGAGATGCTGATTTCAAACAGTTCTTTAGGGTTTGCCCAAAACCCTAAAAGTCTGGTGAAAAAGGAGCTCAAACTAGCCACGGCGAAGCACTAGCTGTCGGGGCTACGGTCACTCCATCTGCGGCTTGGGCACGATATGCAGCCCCTTGAGAAAAGGTGGCAAGTCTGGGCGGCACTGGAGGGAACACGCCATCCGCCTTCATGTGTGAGAGGGAGTGGCGAGGTGGCCACTTCATGTGTGAGAGGGAGTGGCGAAGTGGCCACTTCATGTGTGAGAGGGAGTGGCGAGGTGGCCGCT
>LGRX02027843.1:35399-102678 GCA_001247695.2 Cymbomonas tetramitiformis | reverse complement strand
CCTGGGTAAGTAAGTGTACAATCCATAATGAATTGGGGCAGATTGGGGGCGGGTTGTTGGCGGTACGGGGGCGGGATAAGGGCGAGACAGGGGCGGGGCCAGGGCGGGACTCGGACAGTGCTTAGTAAGCACCAACGCTCCTATCACAAACTTCTCGGTAAACGCGACAGGTACAAGACGGGGGCGGTATGGGGGTCAAATACCGGACCGACATGGGACCAACATAGGACCGATCTATATGAGTATGATTGTACATCCAAGAATGGGCGGACCTCGTCGCTTTTGGTACTTCTCCAGAAATATCGTTTTCCCCATCTTGCTTTTCCCCTTTCCAATGCCGTTGATCAGGCACTTCAAGCATCCCATAATGGCAGTCGCAGCCATTCGTCGGGATGCGTCCACAAGGCCAACGTAATCCATGAGTACCGCGTACACCATGCATCGAACTGTAAATGGTTCTTTCTCGATGACGTCGAAAACCGTATGACCAGTGGACCACAATACCTCTAGCTCATCCACCAGGTGGTCGTAAAAGAGCGAAGTGTCCTTGGGCTTGCCCTCCGCAATACCATACGTGAACACGTGCTTGTGTCGTTCTTCCCCGGGCATGTTGCCAATCGTGAAGCAAATGGGCATGATGCCGGATAGCTGATCGTTGAACGGGTTGATTCCATCCGCGCAAAGAATAATCCATAGATTCTGGCGGTCCGCGAATAATCTGGGGAACTTCTGGACCAAAGCTCGGAGAGCAGGAGAATCTGCATTCGCAAGGCCGGGTCCAATGTCATTTCCCCATGGGTCCGGCAATTCGCCCTCAAATGTACCACATACCGAACCAACTATAATATCAAACTAATCGCTGATTGAGCTAGGATGACGAGAGATGGGTCCCACAGGTTTCCCTATACAGGGCGGGATAAGGGACCGATAGGGACGGGAAAGGTACTATGGGACACTCAACAGGGCTGAGCAATTTTACATGATTCGCACCATACATGTATCCCGGTGACTTTGTCTGGTTGTTCGTCAGGAAGCTTGGTCGCATCGAAGCTCCGCACCATCGCGGCATATTCTGGACAGAGGAAGATGTACTCCAGCAGTGATTCCAAAGGCCAGTATCTGAAAATAGATCTTGCTCGACCGTTCGTTCTCACCCCGTCGTGTTCTTTTCCCAACCGATACCTCGAAGTCTTACACTTTGGACATTTGTCGAGCTCGCTGTGTTCACCCTTGTACATGATGCAGCCCTTGATGCACACGTGCACCTCATTGTACGCTCCGTAGAAGGGTTTAAACCGCTTCAATGTCTCGGGGTACGTGCGAGGAAGGACTTGCCGTTCTTCGTTGTTAAGGAGCCTTCCCCGGACGATGTCGAGAATAGATGCAAAGATGGACTGAGTCCCGTTGTGCTCGACCTGCATCTCCAAAAGGTCAAGTAACAGTCCGTTGATCTTGGAAATGTCCTGCAGGGCGCCAACACTTCATCAGTCCATCCGCGCTTGGTACTAGAAGGATGCATGTGTAAAGTCATGGGGCAATATGGGTCCACATCCGGTACCATACATGGGACCGGGCCGTTCACACAGGTCCCATATCGGTCCCATGTGGGTACCTTAACTTGCAAGCAGCACTCACTACTGTAACCGTACGAGGCGGTATGTACTGGTCCTAGACCGGTACCACGTCCCGTACCAATAGGTCCCCCAAATGTTCCCAATGGGTACCACATCCTGAACACTCTACTCACCACATCGTCTTCTCCATCGGAATCGCCCGCAGAATCGTCAGTAAGGTCTTCGGCATCTTCATCCTCCTCGCCACTAACTTCCCCGTCGCCGTTGTCGTCTCCAGATGACGATTCGCCATCATCATCACGTAGTTGTTTCCCAAACCCCAAGTCCTCGATGTGTTTCGCCAACGCTTCAAAGTTGGATATCACCTCGGCTTCCCGAGAGGTATAGTCACGATCCGCACCGCCCATCTCATCATCTCGAGGAGATGATCGCTCATTCTCTTCTTCGAACTCCTCTTGCGGAATGTATACACCATATTGTTTGACATGTCGGAGAATTTGACGGCGGCCAAGTTCACGTGTCGTAAGCCCTCGGTGGTGGCATTGATTACACGGACAAATGCCATACTCTGAAACGTAGCGTCCAGGGCGGCTTCCTTGTATGCCCTGTGGAGTCGCCATCTATCGTCACATAGACAAGTGCCAAACCATTTTATCCAGCATGGTGCAGGTAGAACGCCTGCAAAAGGTCGTACACGCTGGGGTGAGTAAGTGTTTAAAGCGAGCAGTACTATACGGGGGCGGGGTCTCGGACCGATAGGAATCACTCAGTCCATAACCGGTCCCGAACCCCGGACCCGTAGGAACCATGCCTTGGACCCCACACGGACCCGTCGGTACCATGCCTTGGACTCCATACGGACCCGTCGGTACCATGCCTTGGACTCCATACGGACCCGTCGGTACCATGCCTGGGACCCCACATGGACCCGTCGGTACCATGCCTTGGACCCCACACGGACCCCACACGGACCCGTTCGGAATCCACCGCAGCAAGACGCCGCAACCCTAATAAACCCTATGGTCCCATAGGTGGAACACAGCCCGCCCCTATGGGGTAAAGTAAAAAACAACTGGGTCTAGGGCGTGAAACAGGGTCCATGTGGTCCAAAAATGTCTGACCATGCATGGACCTCGCATGGACTTGCCAAATAACCCGTTGAACCACTGTGGGACCGACGGCATGGACCCGTAATGAAGCCTATGGGACCGACGCATAGGTGTTTTTGCCTTTTTTTGCTTAAAAAAGTGCATTTTGGGGTTACGCGTTACACATGGACCTCACTTGGACCGACCAGTGTTAAAGGCTCGCTCTCACGCTGCCCCCATGAGGATTAGCGGGTCCCCGAGATTTTACAAAAAAAAAAAACTGGGTCTAGGGAATGAAACAGGGTCCATGTGGTGCAAAAACGTCTGACCATGCATGGACCTCGCATGGACTTGCGTCGGACCACACATGGACCGACGGCATGGACCTGTGATGAAGCCTATGGGACCGACGCACAGTTTCACATTTTTGGGGATTCGAGTCACATGGACCTCACATGGACCTATCTAAAGAACGTGGGCGAGGCAAACAGCGGTGTAAAGAATTCCTCGTTGAGAGATAGCGAAAATCGACCCAAAAATCGGAAAAACAAAAATTATGCACAAGAAAGGGCAGGTTGACTGCAATATATCCCGCCAAACAAAAAAGCAAAAATACATTTTCCCGTGAGATATCGGCATTTTTGTGCGTGCGATTTTTTCAAATCGAACTAAAGGGGAAAAATCGAAGAACAGGTGCTCTGTGAGAATGCTTTCCTGTTCCCAGCGAACGGTGCAATCGGCGGACTCGATGCACTCCCCTATCCTAATCCAACGGTCCCCATGAGTTGCTTAAACTCAAAACGGCGTAAGGGGGGATCGAACCCACGACCGACCACCTTGACTCAGGAAAGTTACCGTTATTACGACCACTTCGCCATGTACGAAATGTTGTGGAGAAAAGCGCGTTCTGATGAAAGTTGTCAAAAAATCAGGGCATTATGGATAATCCCCCCCCGCAATTTCGAATTTCAAAAAGATCCCGCGCGAGTTGACTCGATCGCGTGGACCGACGTTGGACCTCGATGGAACCAATGCTGTCCACCTTGGTACACTGCCTCGCCTGGAGGCGCAGAAAGTCAAAGAACTTTGAATTCTTTGACCTTCGTTCCTCGCACTACCGCCTCACAACCTCAGTCCTCACAGCCTCACGCACAACCTCCGTCCGTCCACGCAGCACAGACATCGATGGGACCTTCACGCAAGACACGCAGCAAAGACCAGAAGAAACTGAATTCCCGGCAGACGACCCTCCCTCAGTCTGAAAACACCCAGCTGGGGGAGCTCATGCGCCAGTTTGCAGCCCAGCAGCAAGAAATGCAGGGTCTCCGTCAGCAGCTGGCAGCAGGGCTTGCTGGTGCTGCTGCTGTGCCTGCGCAGCACCCGGCCGTCAAGGTGGAAGCGGGTGCTACAGGCAGCACGCCTGGCGATGCGGGGGGGGTCTTCCACACGACAAAGGAAGCCCCCCAGCATCTCGTGAAGTCATTGCAGCGGTCGACAAATTTAGTTTGCGGAAATAATTTAAAAAGTGGAGTATGGGCCCCTGGATGCACCATCTCCACGCTGGAGGAAGAGAGCCTGGACGAAGCCATTGAGGCGATCAAAACGGCGACGCCAGGCTTCTCGTACGAATGCGTGCGGGAATACATAAAAAACCGACTGACATATATGAAATGTCAGACCACCACCTTGGGGAGGTGGAAGCTAAAGACCACAAAAGAATGCCCGACGGGGTTTTTCCAGCGTTTTGACGGCCCGGCCCGCGCGCGGCGTCCGGGTGGCATCGGACGCCACCGGCGAGCTGCCCGGCAAGAAGACCACCGAGACGGTGCTGAATCACTTCGACGCCGGGCAGCCCACGGAGGGCCCCCTCTTCGAAGCCTTTTGGGCACTGGAGGGGGTGCAGTACGTCAAGCCCGCCGACGTCGGTGCAGCCCGCCAACTTGGGGAAGCCCGCCGTCGGGCTGGACAGGGATCAAGGGGAGAAGATCCCTGCCCCAGTCGCGCCCGAGAAGCAGGGCAAGGAGAAAAAGAGTTCGTTCGTGTGGCCACTGGTAAGCAAACATACCTGTTATGTTTTTTTACCCTGGACCCCTTTGTTTTAAGAGGGACGGTACAGGGGCCACGTTTAGCCCTCGTACCGAACCCACGCTGGACCGACCCACAGTGTGGTAGGGCCGCTCCAGCTGAACTGCAGTGTGTGAGTGTGGGTACGATGTCGCTGACTGCTATTGGTTTGGGGCTGGGTCGCAGGCGGATGACTCCACACTGGTGCTCGGGTCATTCGTCGCCGTGCACCGCATCCGCTCCAAATCCGTTACCCCCTTCCCCGAGGAGTTCGCCTCCTCACTCCTCGACTACGACAACGATCGGTTCGAGTTGTGTTACGGGGTGGTGGAGGGGGTCCCCGGGGGGAGCAGTGTGAATATTGCCAAGGGGGGCAATATCCCCAAGGACGTCGTGGAGGTTTTGCTCAAGTTCGGAGTAAAACCTTCCCCCCACGACGAGAAGGGCGAGCCCGGGGACCATCACGACCGCATCCTTGCGATGCACGAGCAATCCATCACGAAGTTGCTCGCTCTTTCCTCCAACTCAGAAAAAAAAATAAACAAAACAGAACTCCAGCACGACGGCAAGTCGATAATGGAGGCAGGCATCCTGGTGTGGTAAGTAACCCTTCAGTTCGCACGTTTTGCCCCCACCTCTGTAAACCTGGGTCCCGCACGGTCCGGTGTTCTGCCCGCACCCCGCCCCCGTATGTCCTGTATGGTCCCACGTGTCGCCCCAACCCCGCCCCAGTATACTCTGTGTACTGTCTGTGTTGAGGTGTGGTGTGTCTACGTAACCTATGCAGGATGCCAGTCAGTAACGTCAAGCTCAGCAAAAATGCCTATAAGGCATTTGCTGGTATGAAGGTGCAGAGCGCCAAGGAAGCTTCCGAACGAAGTACAGCCAGCCACGCCGCCAAGGAGTCCCGCAAAAAGGTGGCAAAGGAGATGCTCGTCAAGGCCAAGAGGAAAGCGGATGGGGGCGACGAAGCCGAGAAAAAGAAGAGGAAAAAGGGCAAGGCAGCTGTAACGGAGGAGGCCGAGGAGGCCGAGGAGGCCGAGGAGGTGGTGGAGGACATGGAGGGGGACGTGTCCGGGGATGGCGGGGATGGTGATGAGAATGTTGATGGGGGCTCGGATGGGAAAGGAGGGGAGGAGGAGGCCGACGAAGATGCGCAAGACGAGGAGGGGGCACAGGAAGGGGAAGCTAGTGGTAGCGGTGGTGGTAGTGAAGCCGGCGGTAGTGAAGCTACTGCTTGACATTTTACAGTAGCAAAAATTGCTCCTGCTTACTTTGTACAGTATGTATAAATATATATGTATACGTGTATATATTGTTTCCACATTGGTCCCACATTAGTCCTGCATGTATACCTGCTCCTGGACCCACAAAATAATCGCACGGACCCGCGTAATAATCACATGGACCCAACTTAAGACCCGCATGGACCCGCCGAATAATCGTATGGACCCACATAATAATCACATGGACCCGCCGAATAGCCATATGGACCTACATTATAATCGTATGGACCCGCTTAATAACCGCATGGACCTGCGGAATAATCGCATGGACCCGCGAGATATGCACACGGACCCGCTTAATGATCACATGGACCCCACTTAATAACCGCATGGACCCGCCGAATATTCGAATGGACCCACATAATAATCACATGGACCCGCCAAAATACCATATGGACCTACATAATAATCGTATGGACCCCCCTTATAAACCGCATGGACCCGCTGGATAACCATATGGACCCACCAAATAATCGCACGGACCCGCGTAATAACCACATGGACCCCACATAATAACCTTATGGACCCGCCGAATAATCACATACTCCACACACATAACCCACATAACCCACATACTGAACGCATCGACTCGCCGAATATCCACATGGACCCGCTGAATAATCATATGGACCCATATAATAATCACATGGACCCGCCGAATAACCATGTGGACCTACATTATAATCGTATGGAACCGCTTAATAACCGCATGGACCCGATAGGTAAGCACACGGACCCGCTTAATAATCAAATGGACCCGCTTAATAACAGCATGGACCCGCAAGACCATCATACGGAACCGCTTAATAATCGCGTGGACCCGCCGAATATCCACATGGACCCGTTAAATAACCCTATGGACCTATATAATAGTCATTTGGACCCGCTTAATACTCGCACGGACCTGCTAAATTACCGCTTGGACCTGCTTAAACACCACATGGACCTGCTTAGTAATCATATGGACCAATCGTGCCAGCGCCCAAACGGGCGGGGTCCATGCTGGGTCCATGTGAATCCTCCCTACGGGTCCATACGAGGTCCATGCGTCGCATGGACCCGTAGGAATGTCTGACCATTGGACCCATGTGGTACCTATCGGTCCATGTGGGGTCCATGTGATGATAACCGAGTGGTCCCGGTGTAGTCCATGCGATTATACCTACGGGTCCACGAGGGGTCCATAAGGGGTCCATGCGTCACATGGACCCGTAGGAATGTCTGACCATCGGACCCATGTGGCCCTTACCGGTCCATATGGGGTCCACATGCTACGTACACACTGAGGGGTATCACATGGACCCCACATGGACCCGTAGGGATGGTCCATGTGAGGTCCATGTGACTGAAAACCGCATGGACCCCTTAAGGACCTTCAATGGACCCCATATGGACCCATAGGGAGAAATGTCTGACCATTTGGGGCATGCGAGGTCCATTCCAAGTCCACGTGGGTCCACGTGAGGTCCGTGTGGGGTCCATGTGATTTGTGAATCGCATGGACCCGTCCCTATTTGGTAGGGATACCCGTTTGGTATATTCAGGTGTGATAATCGGAGACGCAATTGAGTGCTTTCGGAATACCAACTTAAAGTGAATTAATTAAACTGTGATTACTGGAATATCCTAGTTCAGAGATATCAGACAATCGGTGAACTCAATATAGATAGACTCTCATAAGAAATAAATCCTAAGCTAGATATACCCGGAACGGTCTCGGAGTCGGAACGGTCTCGGACCTAGCCACGTGTGACACTCGGTGTCACAGCACGGACATACGGATCAGTCATCAGTCCAGTGTTGGCTACCTAGGAATCTGCCATCGGGGCCTGCACCGGGACTCCCGGTCAGGGCTGCGTGTACAGATTTCAGCACACTACCCCAGCACTGTGGGTGGTGACTGATAGGCAAGTCAGATAAGTCAAATAAGTTAGGGTAGGAGCTAGGTTGACAGACCTAAATGCTAATCCAACTGTGCAATTCTGATACACAAATTAGAACCCTCTAGCTAGCACAAGTGCAGAAACCCACGGGCAAGGACCCGTCCCGCTAAACTACTGAAAGGCACTGAGCTAGCAAACCAGAAAAGTAATTGTAGATGTCAAAGTAAAAGCATAAACCAGATTGAAGACCATGTTGAGGTCAAAGCACATCTCAGCACACCACGAGAAAGTGGTGTACTACCAGAACCAGAAGCATAACTACTCGGGGTCAAAGTTCAGAGGAGCACCGTCACCACAATGTCCATTGTAGCAGCCCGCAGCATTGCACTCCAGCGGGGATGCCCCAATCGATGTGTAGCGCAGAGTGTCGAGTTTCAGAGGGTTATGCGTTATCAACAGAAGTCGAGGCAAGATCGAATCTTGGAAGCGAGCAGGTACGATTTCGCCAGAAATCGCCGGCGAAACGAAAGCGACGACGCTTGCGTCACGCATTGACGATGTGACGTCGCGATTTCGGGTCACGATGTCACGACCAGGTCATGACATCCTTCCCACCCAGTGTTCAGTAGGCTTTATCGAAAAAGGGGGGTAAATTTTCATCAGAATTTAGGCATCCTGAAAAAAGGGCAAAAAAATATAGGTTCGGCCCCGAAAAATGGGTCAAAAAACTTTAGGTGATTTCAAAAAGAATTCTTGTTTAGGCCAACCCACGATCGAAGACCGAGCCACCACCGGCTCCGCCGCATCAACCGGCAGAGCTCCCATGGAGCACGCACCCATCTCAATGGTACGAGGCCGCCCCGCCGGCGGAGGGACCAACTCAATCCCACCTGCAAACTCGTCCGTGGGCGCCGAAAAGCAGTAGCTTGGCGCGTCATTAGCCGCAGTTGCGGCCCCCGCCGCAGACAATCGCCGTGTAAAGGATGCTTGCACCATACTCACCTCAGTAGCTGTTGTCACCTCGCGCCGCAGCTGCTGGAGCTCGGCCTCCACGTCCGTGTCCTCGCCGTCGGAGTCCTCGGCGTCACCCGCCGCAAAGCCGTAGGCCGAGATGTTCACGCCCCCGGCCGATGCACCCTCGTTAAGCACGGCCGCTCGGCCGGTGCGCCGTACTGTTCGCATGGTTTGCCGCGGAGAATACCGCAGGCCCGTTGTTGGCTGCGGACTGAAACACCTGGCACAGTGCCAAGATGTGCAACACCTCTGGTGTGCAGTCCGCGACCGGCTGGCAGTAAGCTGCCGCCGTGCCCGCCGCATGTTTCTTCCCGCCAAGCGGGCAATCGTCCCACGAGTGGTACTTGTGCCCATCGCCCGCCGTGGGGCAGCGAGGGCACTGCGGGATGGCCTTTTTCTGTCGCGTGTCAACCCCTACTTGTGGGTCGGGGCGAGCGCCAACGCGGTAACCGGAAAGTCCCTTTCGCGTCCGTTTAGGAAGCAAAGATGCCGCACCTCCTTGGCGTTGGGTCTTGATGAAGCTTTCAATTCTCTCGATCTTGGCGAAGAGTTTCAGGATGGGGTCGTCACCTGGAGGCACCACCGCCGAAGCCGCGGTCCCGGCAGTGCCCCCCCTGCTCCGCCTGCGACGAGCTCCACGACACGAAAACCGACGCGACAAAATCGGAGTATCGGACAATTCAGCAAGGAAGACGTGTTGGAGGTCAACCAATCGAGGATAACGAACACGAATAGCTGCGTAGAAGTCAGGGTCCAGGGACTCCCACAGCTGCTGCTTACGCGTCGTGGCTGTGGGAGTCCAGTCGGCAGCCCTGTTTTCACGCACGAGCCGTTGCTCCTTGGCTAAAATGGGCCTTGGGTCCACCTTCGCGGGGTAGGTTAAAGAAGAATGTATTGCCTGCAGCTTCTGACGAACTGCAGGCGGCACGCACCCTTTAATCAGGTCAGAAACAGCGTCGGTGCCCAGAAGATACCCGTAAGCCACGGAGTCAGGCTCCACGATGTAGCCCAAGGTGTCGTAGACGAGCTCGTTGACGGAACGATTAACCACAAGGGTGGGGTCGTCCATGTCAAAAACGTCGGAATCCAGACCGGCCGTGACAATCTCGGCCTTGAGGGCCACGATGATCTTAGCCAGTTTGGAGACGTCGTCAGAGGCGTCGAAGTATTCGCCGCCAAGAGCAGTTTGTTTGATGGCTTTCGCCCACTTGCGATGCCGCCCCTTGGAGTAGATGGAGTTCACGATGGATTGGCATCCTCGAACTTCTGACGAGCTCGAGCCACTGCTGGGAGCTCATTTTCCGTTGGTGTTGGTGGACTTGGCACTGGCGGAGTACGCACCGTCGAAGAATTTCGGACGGCGTCGGCAAGTCGAAGAGAGGAGTCCAAGTCGGACTCCTTCAACAACTTTATTTCAGTGCGTATTGCCTATTTTTTTGGTGGGGTATTTATGCGGGAATAGATTAACCCAAAATGGGGAATAGAATTGTTTTTGATGTAATTCGGGAATGGGACAGGGTACGGGCGCTGGGAACTCGTCCAACTTTTCCGATGACACATGATGACTGCATGTCACGGCTGCGTCTGTCGCATGAGAGACAGCGACACAGTGACCGGCAGCGCAATGAACGTCGCCGGCAGCAGACGGTGAACACATCGACATCGCGGACACCATTGCCGCTGCCGTTGCGTGACTGCTTACGGTAACTCGTTCTTCGTTGACCCATCCCAACCCGCAATTGCATCGTAAAATTCTTCACAGACAGCTACGCTATTTCATCAACGTTCCTCCGCCTCACGTGGGGCGAACGGTGCTGTGACTGCTGTGAGCTCTTCCCGTTTGTGCGGGATACTCACATTTATTCCATGGCATATTTCATATGAAATATACACATAAGCACGAAGGCATCGGCCACGCATCTTTGAAACTAACGAGTTTCAAAGATGCGTTTTTTGTCATTTGGGTGCGCATACCCAAATAACAAATCAGCCGAGCGCTTCCCGTTGGCGTGGGGTATCCAACGCTTGAATGTTGAATATTCATTATAATATGATCGAGTTAGCATGCGAGGTTGCAAAGGCATCGGGACAGAATCTACGAAACTGTCCTATCCCTTTGCCTTTGGGTTTGGGTTCGAACGTACCCAAACCCAAAGATGCCAAACAGCCGAGGGCTTCCCGTGCGTCCTAGTAGAGCACGAAACTTGGCACAAATACTGCCAAGATACATATCTTTAAGTTACCTGAAGCTCAAGGCTTCAAGTTACTTGTGCGCGAAACGCGCAATTTATTTCTCAGGCAGATGTTTTTGGGTTTGGGTTCGAACCCAAACCCAAAGATGCCAAACAGCCGAGGGCTTTCCGTGCGTCCTAGAGCACGAAACTTGGCGCACATACTGCCAAGATACATATCTTTTAAGTTGCCTGAACCGAAGCTCAAGGCTTCAAGTTACTTGTACGCGAAACGCGCAATTTATTTCTAAGGCGGATGTTTTGGGTTTGGGTTTGGGTTCGAACCCAAATCTAAAGATGCCAAACAGCCGAGGGCTATCCGTGCGTCCTAGAGCACATACTGCCAGGAGATGTATCTTTAAGTTACCTGAAGCTCAAGGCTTCAAGTTACTTGTGCGCGAAATGCGCAATTTATTTCTAAGGCAGATGTGCTGTCACAGCAGTCACAGCACCGTTCGCCCCATGAGGCGGAGGAACGTTGGTGAAATTGCGTAGCTACCTGTGAAGAATTTTACGATGCAATTGCGGATTGGGATGGGTCAACGAAGAACGAGTAACAGTAAGTACTCACGCAACGGCAGCGGCAATGGTGTCCGCGATGTCGATGTGTTCACCGTCTGCTGCCGGCGACGTTCATTGCGGCCACTGTGTCGCTGTCTCTCACGCGATAGATGCAGCCGTGACATGCAGTCATCATGTGTTATCGGAAAAGTTGGACGAGTTCCCAGCGCCCGTACCCTGTCCCTTCGGGAATAGATTAAATGTCACATGTCGCCATGCATGCAAGCCGCCTCCCCCCTCCCCCCCGGTAGCCATGACTAGTAGGCGGGGAAAGGAAGGGGAAAAAGGCTCGATCCCCGACAGCGACAGCCGAGCGACATGTCGCGACAGCGGAAGACCTATTGTCCCATTTTACAGCTGCCACACAGTTGTAAAATGGGACAGTCGCGGAACGTAAACGTATACGCCTCCGAAAAAGTACAGCAGGGTGTGCCTTTCTTGCCTTCCTTGGTGTGCCTTTCTCGGCCTAAAGTCACGATCTCACTCCCAAAGTAACCAAAAACCGTTCGATCGCCGATCGAACGATTTTTGGTTACTTTGGGTACACGTGAAGCGGCCGTGAATATGGAATTCACGGCCGTGAATAAGGCTTCACTGCACGTATACCCCACACTGTTTGCGAGTAAATTAGATTAGGAAAACATTTTCCAACGTTCGTAACGCACATAGATATATCATTTAGACTCCTAGGAATTTTTTGAGCTCTTGATTGAGCGATCCGTGACCGCATCAGCTCAGTTTGCAGTCGCGACTGCGAGCTAAGCTGATAGGCCCTTATAACTTTCATGCACATCGCATAAAAACTCAAACAGCGGAGGGGTTCTCGCGCGTTCTAGCGCACGATACTTGGCAAACATATTGCTAACAGCAATATTGGTGCACCCTCACGAACGCACACGCTCTGATGTAAGCTATGCGCAAAACGCGTGCTGCACATCATGGGTTTGGGTACATGCAAACCCAAACATGCCAAACAGCAAAGGGCTTCCCGTGAGTTCCAGCGCACGTAAGATTGCAAAATATATTGATAAGATGTATATACGTCACATTTCTGAAGTGCAAGGTTTGCGATCGCTTGTGCGCGAAGTTAACATATAATTTCTTTGACCCAGATTTATGAGTTTGAATATCACGCTGAAATCTGTGTCAAAGAAATAGTTATACCATTTTGCGCACAGACTTTCTTAGACCTTGTGCTTCGAATATATCAAAGATAAATATCTTGGCAATATTTCTACGCAGTTACGTGCGCTAGAACGCACGGGAAGCCGTTTGCTGTTTAGCATGTATTGGGTTTGGAAACATTCGAACCCAAGCCCAATAGATCTGCCAATAAAGAAATAAATTGATGGTTTTGCCAACAAGTTATCTCAGGCCTTGAGCTTCTGAGAACTGAAAGATATATGTCTTGTAAATATTTGTGCATAGCTTCGCGCGCTATAACGCACGGGAATTACTTTTCAGTTTGGCATGTATTGGGTTTGGGTAAACTCGAACACACACCCAATAAATCTGTTGTGCTAGACGCAAAACATTGCACACGCTGAACCGCTTGTACCTCCGCGGTACCTACCGTACGCTAGTGATAGTTCATAGTTGATAGTACAAACGATAGATGGCATGTGACATATAATCTATTCCCGAAAAACATCACTTTTTTTCTATTCCCCATTTTGGCTTGATCTATTCCTGAATAATAGTTTTTCGTATTTGTTTTCTTTACGGCCCGCAATCAACAAATCCACTGGCCCGCTTTCGGCCAATACGGCCAATCTGCGAAATCTTAATTTCAAGTATGGCGATATTGTAAAAATCGCATAATTTTGCATAAATTGGAGTATTTTCATATCAAACGTCACGGCCCGCATCCATATATTCCATCGGCCCGCATGCGGCCCGGAGTGGTGAGCTACGGCCCCGGGCCGGCCCGCCACGGTAAGCAATATACCCTGATTTTCTTTCGCTTTATTCTTGTTTCCATGAAGAAATACCAAAGAGTGGGAGGGTGCTAGTCGGAGTACAACGTGGTCATAAAATGCGGAGTTCAGGGAATGCCGTAAGCTGGCGGTGAAAATAGCAAAGCGTCGGCGGAGATGTCGTTGGCAACGTCAGCCGGCATACGGCCCTGCAAGGCGTCGAGGTAGCTAATCTCGACGATGTAAACCCAGGGAGAACCTCATTACCATACGAGAACGCATCACCTCGCCATGGCCAAAATCGTAAGCTCAGCGCGAACCCCTAACTCCCGCCGTTCACCACGTTGTGCTCATGGGGCGCACCACCCACTCAAGCGGTGTCGCGCTTAGCCAATCATGGCCAAATGTATGTTACCCATCAGTGTCGACATCGGTGTCGGGTCATATCCGTAAATGATCCGACACCGTTAAAATTTCAGCTGCACCGCGACTATCCGTACCTTCGGATCGAGGGAAGGTACCTGATCCGATCCCGAACCCGTCATCGGTTCCAAAAAGAGCTCTACACCGACACTGGCAGGATCTACACCGTTAATAAATAGAGCTGCGCCGATCCGACACCGGTCATGCGGTTGGGTAGGGAGCCCTACTCCGACACTGGCGGGTTCTGCGCCGTTAAAAAATCGAGCTGCACTGTATCTGACCGACACTGGCGGTTCGATCGGACCCCGTCCGCTTCGACCGACAACCACGCCCATCTGGGCCACTTTTTTGCCGCCCGTTCCTCCGCTCGTTCCAAGAACTAGGTCGTCCCTCCCTCGCCAGCGTCCTCAGCGCCATGCCGAATGAGAGAATGATACAGAGTAAGGCCAAGCAGAAAGTTTTCAGTCAACCTTCTATCGACGCCAACCTGTTTATCAAGCAATACCCTGGAGAGGAGCAGGTAGCTTTGAAAGTAGTAGTGAACGTCCCGGGGCACTGGTTCGATAATGCGCCCGACAGTGAGAAAAGGAAGCAATTCCGCGCGGAGGCAGTTGAGTACTGCGATGCTAAAAGGTTTGGCACCGGACAACGTACTACGAATTCTCCAGCTATTCGTTTCCAAGTGTGCGAGGACGCTCGCGATGACCCCTCTCACCCTGGCTACTGGATTCAGCTTTCTTCCTGGAACCGTTTTCGCCACCTGACTTACAAGGATGATCGCGAGGCTGAAGCTGCGTTCATCCCGACACCAGACCCTAGACAACTTGCGACTACCGACAAGCCTGCTGAGGACCCTGTAGTGCCTGCGGATGGTCCTACTCGACCCGCGTGTTACCAGGGTTGGAAGCTCATCGGCCAGGAACAGCAGGTCGCAACATCTGGACGCAAGGCGGGCAAAAAAGTCAAGGTCGAATTATGGAAGTGTGCAGTTCACGGTTGCCCACGCCCTACCACGTGCACAGTTGTTGATGGATCCACGGGTGTTTTATTTCGGCATATGGACAGCTTTCACCCTGAGGCTGCCGCCACGGCCCGAGCTGTTTCGAGCCATAGCAAACTGCGCGTGGCGGATGATGGCAGCGTCTTTCTCACGATGTCTTTTGACGAAGCGTTCCCCCATCACGTGCGGTTCGTTCTGTGGATTGTCCTCGACAAAAAGCATTTCCATTGCGCGAAGAGCCCTTCGATGCGCGAATGGATCGCCGGGCTTTCTCCACGTTATGTACCACCTTGTCGAGAGACGTGTTTGAAAATCTTGTTCGTGATTTTCGCACTGATGAACGAAATGCTTGACGCGGCTATTGCTCAGAATCTCGCGGAAGTCGGAAAGCCCCACTGTGGGACCCAGCAGGATATATGGACGCAGAAAAATGCGAAGGAGTCGTTCGCGTGCTTGCGGGTTTCCATGATTTTGCTGCTTGACAACCGCTTGCATGATGTGGCCCCCATTAAAGCTTTCGAAAAGTTTCCCACCAATCGTCACACTGGTGTTTCAATTGGCCGCTGGTTCCGCAACACGCTCCTCGCTTCGAAGATGGAAACCTCCCACATCAGTCTGTCCACAGCGGATGGCGCGTCCAATAACAAAAAGGCGCACAAGGTTCTGGGGATCAGTGACAGGCTGAAAATATGTGGTCCGCATCAGCTGCAACGCTGCGTTGAGAAGGGTCTTGGCACTGGTGGGAAGAAGGAGAAATCTTCCAATCCGAAGATTAGGGCTGTGATCAAGCGCGCTTCAGCCCAGTCTTCAGCTTTTCATTCTTCAGTCATCACTTCCAAGCGCTTGGAGGAAGCTCAGGCTGGTGCAGGCATTGCGAAGTCCCAAGTGAAAACAACCCTGCAGCAGGTACGAACGTACGCACGATGCCTCGCTGCTGTTATCGTTTTTCCCCACATTCGTTTCTTCTCGCGCTAGTGGCAACATACATTAACGCATTGCGTGAGATACGTACGTATGTACCCATCGACGCTACAAGCATTGCACTCATGGATCGATGATACCAATTGTCCACATGGTTCGTTGGTGGGGGCGTATGCAGCACGCTATTCGCTGGGGAGGATACATGAAAATGTGCAAGCGCGGGCGTGAACTCGAGAAGTTCATTAAGCGGTCTTTGACAGGAAGCGACACTGGTTTGTGCGAGGAGGATCTCATCAGTGATGTGCTGCTGGGAACTGATGCCGAGGGAGACGACTACATTGAGAGTGATGACGAGGAGCTTAACGCAGCAGAACAGTCAGAGGACTCCGATCTTGACTTGATCGAAGAGGCAGAGGCACAAGGGAAGAAATTCCCAATGCAACAGCGTTGCTTGACAACTGTTGAGTGGCGACAGGCAGCAATGATTGAGAGCTTATTGTCCTTGCCTTATGAAGTGTCTCAAGCCCTGCAAGGTCATGAGGGGGTTGGTTTGGACAAGGAGTACGTCTTGGCACACACCTTGCACGAGAATCTGAAACTCCCTGACTTGGAAGTTGTTCGAGGTTCAGGGGAAAGCGAGACGTGGGAGCTCATTCCTTCACGGTTGTTGCCAAAAGAGATTCAAGAAGGGCGGAAATTGATTCGTGAGGAGGTGAAGACTCGTTTCATGAGACCTGACCGCCACACCTTGCTGTCCCTCAAAATGAACCCTTCCCTGGATACCAGTGTCACCGGCGCCCTCTTGACAGACAAGGCTGCACTCATCGAGTTGATGGAAAACGAATACGACCGTTGTTTGATTGCTAGGGAGAAGCAGTTGCGGGCGGGCGCACATCAGGAAGAGTCTGTCACAGAGGGTGAGGAGAAGGAAACATCCACTTTGCCTGCAGAGCCCTCCTCAGACACTGTTGAACCAGCTGCTGAAACTGATCAATTTGCTGTGGAGCCGGTGTCCAAGAGGAGGCGCAAGACTTTAAATGAACTGACTCAACAGGTTCAAGTGGCGCCACCTCCACGTCCGCCTACTGAAGCTGTTGTCCCGTGTGCCTTACAGCAAGAAAAAACGTTGTATCAGTCGCTCGCTCAGGATCCTGAGTTGTTGAGCAAGTTTAAAAACCCAAAGACCCGTGAGTTTGACCTGATCCGTTTCTGGGATGTGAACAAAAGCGTGCTTCCGATTCATAACTTGGTTTTCAGAGGAGACGTGGGTCCGAAGAAGGCTGCTTCCGCAAACGTGGAGTTTGTCTTCAGTGCTGCCGGTAGCCTGTTGGCCGACTATCATGCCAAGAATTTGTCTCCCAGTGTGTTGCAACAGTATATGGTTGTAGGAGGCAACTGGAAGTTCCCTTGGCTGCGCCCTACACTAGACTGTATTACCAAAGCTTACAAGCAAGCCTTCAAGTTTAGTGATGCAGAGGATCGTAAGTTGCCAGAGAGTGAAGGAGAATGTGACACCACCGCGGATACTGCTGAGGTTAGCACCGAGCCACCAGTCATAGCCGTGGAATAATTTGACAAGACATTTTGAAGTGCATAAATTCCTATTGGGCTAGATATGTATTAATTGTTACTGTAATGATACTCAGAAAGGATTCACCTTCCTCACACTTTCTTCTCTTCCAATTCTCTTCTCTAAGTAAGAGCAGAGCATATGATAATCGTTATGTCAAGTGTGCCTGCCTGTGCTGTCTGTCCTGTGTTTACAACTTATTTCTTCAGCATTGCTTTTCTAGCTCCCTTTTCAGATTAGTAAACTTCACACATATGCTCTTTCAAAATTTCCCCCTCACCTGTTATGACAAAACCGGGAATGATATTGTCTCCAAACTGGGGCTCAATATCTCAATTCAACTAGCAGATAGCCGTAGCACTTCATATTCCAACCTTACCTGGAAACATGAAAACTTAAGGTGGCAGTCTGATAACTCAACGCGGTGCTCAGACAACTTCAAACAGTCTGCAAATAACTATACTAGGCCCAAAGTTACCCTACCTCGTTATGCGGATAACTTAAGACGGCTTACACATAACTCAATGAAGTGCCTAGCTGACTTAATAATACAGCCTGTAGACAGCACAATATGGCTCCTAATAACTTTATTACGATGTGCAAATAACTCGATAAGTTTAATATCACTAACACGGTGCTCGGAAAGCAACAAGCGGTTAACTAATAACTTAAATAAACCCATATACTTTCCGAAGCGGTTTGCTGCTAACCTGAAGCGGGCCGCGGCAAACTTAGCTTGGTGTTTAAACAACTTAGAACTGAATGCAATACACCGTAATAGAAATGATAAAAATATTTTACGAGAGACCTGGGGGCACGAACACATGATTTTAGGGGAAAAAGCGGCTATAAGCACCAAAATAATAGGAAACCCTAACCTCTCGAGTCGATACCTAGGGAATATGGGACGGGTAGAGGTGCGTAGGAGTAAAATTGGGCGAAAATATCTCACACAACGCTTATATATGACAATAAGGGATAGTAGGGAAAAAATAAAGGAAAACGGACAACCTTAGACCGGAAGCGAATTGCATGAGGCACAATTCGCTAAAAATCGAAATTTTGCAAAAAAGAGCCTAGAACCAAAAAATTTCAGGGAAGGGACCCGAGGACATATACGAAACCATGTGCGAAAGAGGAATGCCCAAATAAACGTTATGGTAGCTGAGGGGAGGCAACAAGTGGGTGTAACGCGTAACACGGAGAGCACAATAATGCTCAGAAGCCACGGGAATGGGGGAAGCAAGGTGCGCACTGTCAGACTGATACATAGAAGACTAAACCTTTCAAACAGATACATAGAAGTCACTAAACAGGTTAGTAACTTAACTAGTTCCTATGCCACCAATAAATGCCGGTTTGGCAGTGTGACAATACAGTCTGTTAGCATAATATACACCACTGATAGCTTAACCCCTTAGCTGCGACACGTTGAGAATTCTCAACAAGGCCTCGAAAATGAGAGCGTGGCTTACCATGAAACTGCATATGCGCGGTTGGCGCATCGAATATTGTAAGGTTTGTGGGTGCACTCATGATATATGGCTACAGGTTAACCAATAGTATAGCACATATACTAGTGCGATATATCTCTCACGTGTTAGTATTTCCAAACCCAAATTTGTCTATTTGTGTCATTTTGCGCTTAAATTTGGCTTTGAAAAGTAGCTAACCAAGCCATAAATATCCCGTATTGGTAAGCATATACGTGGCCATGTGGAAATATACGATAGAAATGGATCCCAACGCCAGTCTCGCATGCAACATGGGGTATTATATCACCACATAGTCTCATTTTATGAGCAAAATCACCTGAGTTTTAGCTTAAGTATGGAAAACATTTCTTAAGTGAGGAAAACATTTGAATCCAAGTGTTTTTTCGGTGTTTTTTTGGCCATTTTTGGTATTTTTTGGCACATTGGGCGGTATTAATGCGTACTATGGATTAGGGATAGTCTAACATGTTAATTTCCGCGATATTTTACCATGATACAGGTCAATAAGACTGCAGTCACGCATCGTACACAAGACGTATGCGTAATTTCTATGCTCAAAATACTCAAAATTTTGGTTGGATAATCCATATATCTCGAGATATACGATAGATATAGCTATACCATGATTCGTTGTGGCTTATTTGATGGTCCGCCTATAACATACATGATGTCGTATGCGTGCATGCGGCCATGATCACGCAATACTTTGAATTGTCCCCAAACCACATATTTTTGCAAAAAATTCCAACCGCAACTAAGGGGTTAAGAAAACAGTCCTCAAACCGAACTCGGCAGCCTGTTAATTTAAGGCAACAATATGTCAACTTAACACACATATGTGTTAACTTAACACGGCAGTCTGATAACATATGTCAGACTGATAACTTGACACACTTTCATGTAAACATAACACACATGTATGAAACTTTGATACGCAAACATGTTCGTTATGAGAAATATTGACCGTAGCTCACCGTGCTAAGGCGCGGTGCACGGACCGGCTCCCCGTAAGGTGACATCCTTGCAAACCATTTTCGACTATACCGAATCCGATGGCGAGGTCCGTTTTGACCGGTTGGAAGCCTATAGGGTGTCGGCACATGCTCAACCCGGCCTGGTAGGCCTGCCGACAGCGCCCAGCGGTGGTGTACGTCGAAGCGGTGCTAAGGCGCGGTGCCGACACCGACACTGATTACAAGTGCAGGCCGAAGGCCTGCTCCGACCCCGACACCGACTACAATTACAGGCCGAAGGCCTGCACCGACCCCGACACTGGTTACAAGTGCGGGCCGGAGGCCTGCACCGACCCCGACACTGGTTACAAGTGCGGGCCGAAGGCCTGCACCGACCCCGACACCGGTTACAAGTGCGGGCCGAAGGCCTGCACCGACCCCGACACCGGTTACAAGACACAGATGCCGAGCTAACTTGGCAATGTCGGACAGGATCCGATGTCGACACTGTTACCCATCTGTTGGCTATAGCCAACATTGGGGCCCCTTATGTTGGCTGGAGCCAACATAAGCCTTGCTGACAATGCCGGGAGCTGTCGGTACCGGATTGTACATTTTATTAGCTCAAAATGACGCCGGGGATGTTCTCTTTCACACAAATTCATGCGTTAACAACATTGGGACGCTCGAAATCATCGGCGAGAATTTGGGTTACTATTCAAGAGAATGTGAGATTTTGTGGAATTTCCAAGGAATTTTGGGTGTTTGCATATACCCATGTTACCTCGATCGATATTTTGAGGGTCCAGATGAACTCGGATGAAAGTTTTGACAAGACACTCCATAAAAAGCAGCTCGAGATCTTGACAACATGGATGTTCGATTTTTCAATGCCCTTCTCATGCCGCTCACATTGCACAATTTTCTTATGTTGGCTGCAGCCAACATAATGAGCATTTTGTATTTTCGCGATCATACCCCAACTCTAGGGCACAATTATGCAAGCCCCCATGGGTGTAAGAAGGTATACCACGCATTGACAATTTTTTAAAGGTCTAGTAGCCCTTCAAACAACATTGCTTTGGAGCAATATGTATCATTAACCATGAATAATATGCTTTGGAACCTTGGTTTTTATGTTGGCTGCAGCCAACATAAAGATGGGTAAGAGACACAAACGATCCGAAGTGGAAAATTAACGTGGATGGGGCCACGACCTAGTGATATCCAACCGGTATATCGCGGGTGCGTGAATACACTTAACAGTCAGAACACGCGGTATTTCAGATATGTATTTGTGATATATAATAATTACGAAGACAGAACTTAAACCTAGAACCTACGAAGCTCGAACGGTCACGGTACTGTGCTACTACTACCCGTTCTCAGGTCTAGACAGGCTCAGATTGGACTTGGGTCTGAGTGGGGGCCTGAACCGAGACTCTCGGACAGGGCTGCCCACCCAGATCCCGGCATAACATACACGAGTCAATTGATAAAAGAGATAAACAAATATTATATAGAAGTCTCGACCTAGGAATCTGTCACCTAGTATTGTACGAGTACTGGTACAGTTCTTTGGGGACTGTTGACTAGCGGGTCGTAACATAACTTAGCAGTCCACCTCGTCCATGCCAGAGCCATAGCCGAAGTCGGTGTCAGAGCCCTCCGACTGCAGCCCGAGGCCATAATAGGAAGGGTTGTCAGAGAAAACAGCTTGTGGAGGGAGAGGTCGGGTAAAGATGTCAGCGATGTTGTTGTTGCCAGCCCGATAGAGCGGGGTGGTGACGTCAACTCCGTAGCGGTCGTCAACGTAGAAACCACCACCACGAGCATAGCCGTGATCCCCGTTCAGGGTTGGTTGCTCCACCTCCTCTGGGTCATGATGATCTGGAGATGGCGGAGCACCACCGGGCGAGGGCGGAGCCCAATCCGGCACCACCACCTGCGGGTGCGATGGCCCGGGGTACCAGGTCCACCCGTGCGGGGTATTGTCGTGCTCAGTCGATGGGGCTGCAAATGCGCGCACTATATGAAGTGATATATGGGAACATTTTGACATATCGAACGCAGCGATCCGATCATTTTGGACTTGAAACTGAAATTACTTTCTCACTTATCGCCAAATCATAGGGTTATTAAATTGCGATTTAATTTTGATATGGCCACCATTGGAGCTGAAATTTGATGACTAATAGTGCCCCCATTCATCCACCCATCGAGCTGAAAATTGATAACCAATAGAGCCCCAAATCTCATGGGGAGACTGACTTTCAGCCTCCCATACGTTGGGGTTGAGCAGCTCCTCCTGTTTCACCCCTCGCCCTAGTAAGGTGCCACGTCAGTATCCGCCATTCCGCAGTTTCCGCCCCGCTAATAAAACACCCGACGTATTTTATTATCTCATCTTAGTCTTCGTTCGTGTGTATCTGCGAGTGTCCGACTGTTTTTGGAGTCCAACCTGGATATATATTACATACATATTTCAGGTTCTTGTCTATTCTGCGAAAGGCGGGTTAACCCGCCGTAACACGTTGTTACGGCGGGTTACCAATGCCTAGGCATTTCTACGATATCGCGCGCGTAATCGACTTCGGGCAAAAAGTACGAACAACAGGCGTTTATCAACCCTCAAAATTACCCAAAAAAACGTTGCGAGAACTCTTGACACTTTGGTCTGAGGATTGGTAATCGAGTTCGGGCAAAAAGTAGGAACAACAGGCGTTTATCAACCCTCAAAATTACCCAAAAAAAGTTGGCAGAGCTCCAGACACTTTGGGCTGAGGATTGGTCTATACCGATAGGGAAGTGCTCTAGATCGAAACTTAAGGTCACAACACATAAAACTTCCTTGAAATATTGTCACTTAGTGCCTTGGGACCACCACGTAGCCTACGCGGAGCAACAATAAACGAAGTTAGGGGTTAACCCGCCGT
Organism: Cymbomonas tetramitiformis; assembly: GCA_001247695.2. Lineage (NCBI taxonomy): Eukaryota > Viridiplantae > Chlorophyta > Pyramimonadophyceae > Pyramimonadales > Pyramimonadaceae > Cymbomonas > Cymbomonas tetramitiformis. The sequence continues at coordinate 79,762 of LGRX02027843.1, read as the reverse complement.
AATTTTTGGGCCAACCCGCCCTAACTTTGAACGCCATTTCAGCCCGGTGTACCCATCCAAGTAGCAGAAATTACAGTTTCCACACACAAAACTAACTACAATAAACATTGCCAAGCATGGGTTGTATGCGATATCTCGAATTATTAAGGATATTAGGGTGCTCGAATATCGCTCTTAGGTATTGTTAACCCGCCCTAAAATTAGTAGAATAGACATTCTCCATCAGGTTATGGGACCCTTACACGCTTATTTTCACCTCGTCGATTCGTTGACAAGATCGCTTCACGCCCTGTGATTATATCCCACATTCTATCCGACACTCTTTGGTTCCGACATTTCCCGACATTTTTAGACCGACACTACCGACATTAACTTCCGACATTACCTTCCGACACTTACTTCCGACACTAACTTCCGACACTTACTTCCGACATTTACTTGCGACATTTTATACCGACATTTACGCCCTCGACACTCTGGCCAGCAGCACCTCCAATGCCGGATTGGCTTATCGCACGGCGTTTTTGACCTGACCGGCGATTCCCTCGTCAGATTCTGCCCCAATTAGAATTTTTCATCGCCCGATTTGCTTAGTTTTACGAAAAGTTCTCTTTTTCATTTGTTAACCCTATCCTTGGGTTTGCAGATTTCTGCAGTCAGCAGTCAGCGACCATGCCCACTGCACGTCAGCGAGCACGTATTGCCGCTATTCGTTCGATCGACGTTGGTCTCTCTTCGGCTACATCGACAACATCCTACCTCTGGCTTTGGTCTGGTGGTGTCTGGTGGTGCTTACGCACCAGACACCAAGCACGACTCCGACATTTTCACCACCGACAACGACTGCTTTGACTCCTGCGAAAGCACCTCACCGCATTCCTCGCCTTCGCGTTGTGTGCTGCCTCGCTACGGTGTGGTGGTGCTTGGAAACACCCTTCGTCTCCCACCCCCACTTCCTCGTGCATTCGACACCTTTGTGCTCGAGTCCCTTTCCGCATTTTCCACGTCTCGCCTTCCCACACTCCTCCCCCTTTGCCGCTTGCCTCTGGTGGTGCTTGGCCGCATTACACCATGGCCGCGCACAGGTATTGGTTGGTGGCGTGCTTGGACATCCTCCATGTACCGCCAACACCACGACGACATTGTGGAGCACAACATCTCCACGCAACTCTATCGAGCCTGTAAAAACTTGCGTGTCACAGAATGATGTAGACTGCCCGCTAGAGTAGTAGTTATAGGCCAACGCCCATGCATGCGCGGATGCGCCACTAGTTGGATTGGAAAAGGTCCCTTTGGGCCTGTAACATTTGCTCTCGTGGCAGGGCTAGGACTTACATAGGGTATATGCATTGCACAACCCTGTTGTTGGCATGGCACCTCATACCTTCGGGATGAGGTGGTGTCATGGGGAGATTGACTTTCACCCCTAAGTTGGGGTTGAGCAGCTCCTCCTGTTTCACCCCTCGCCCTGAGGTGCCACGTTAGTATCCGCCATTCTGCAGTTTCCGCCCCGCTAATAAAACACCCGGCGTATTTTATTATCTCATCTTAGTCTTCGTGTGTATCTGCGAGTATCCGACTGTTTTTGGAGTCCAACCTGGATATATATTACATACATATTTCAGGTTCTCCATCAAAATCAGCCACCGATGAAGCTGAAATTTGGGCTCGAATAGAGCCCCCATTCAGCCCCCATTCGAGCAGAATTTTAATCACGAATGGAGCCCCAAATCAGCCACGATTTAACCGCCCACAAGTAGCCGAATCGAGCGCGCGATCTTGAAGCGGAATCGGACGTGTGTCGCCAAAAAGCCATTTTCCCCCGCGCCAGCGCGACGGCGCGAGGTTAAAAATTTGACTCCACGCCGGCTCTTGGCGCGAGCGCAAAAATGCTTACGCCACGCCAACGTTTCAGCGCGCTGGCGCCAACGCTGTCCTAAACCCAAACGCCAACGCTACTCCCAAAACTCGCGCCACGCCGTCGCGAAACCCAAAAAACCGAATCGGCATCCTTGGTGCGCTGGACCGACATCCGTGCCTCCTAACGTCACAGATCCTTAACACTGGGACAGGGGACGTATAATTATGCACGGTAGCGAAACCCCTACACCTTAGGTTCCGCCCCTCCCACTAGGGGGTGGGCAAAAAGTTTTACCTTAGAAACCGTCCCCCTATCGGGCACGTGAAAAATGCATCCCTTAGGCCCTTTTGCCTATTGGGTCTTGGGGGGAAACGCTAAGGTAGACAGGGTGGGGCGTCTTGCCCCCCACGATGTCCGCTCTGCCACTACTCTTGTTCCTAGAGCTTATGGACTAGATTAGACTTAGGGCGTGTGACGTTATGGGGTCCATTTCTCCGAGCCTCTTCGATTAACTGTAATGTCGACCCTCGCGTGTAGCAGGCCGCGCAGCGGCCGCGCTCGGAGAAACTCTGGGAACAAGAGTAGCTCTGTCACCAAGGCACTACTTCCGTACTTGTCACTAAGGCGCTACGCGAGGGGGTTGGGGTTATAATTATGCCCCTCTTGTGTCACCCTCTGGTACGCCCTCCGCAAAGATCAAGATTTCCTAGCACTACGCAATTGTCGTGTCCAGGGTAGGGGTAACATCCCGGGGCGTGACCCCCTGGGTACGTAGCACTACCAAATCTGCCCGTCCAGGGTTAACCCTGGACATGGCCCCTGGCCCTGCCCCCCTATCACAGAATTGTAATCGTCAGAATATAAATAAAACTCAGTTACTAGTCGTATCGTGCCAGTGCCGTCCGATCGCAAAATGTCGTCAAATATTCGGTCGCAGCTCGCAGGCCTAGTGGAGATCTTTAGATCGACTGGCATAGTATAAGTTTTATATACCCCTTGATTCTATCACGATCGAGCATCGGCTATCGTATGAACAATTATGAGAAGTTCATGGTTTAGTGGACGAAACGTAAATGCATTTATGATCATAAATGCATTTACGAATTCGTAAATGCATTTATGATTTATTCCCTGGAATATTCTATCGCGTGGCAGATCGACTGCTTAGGATATGCTCGTCGCGTGGCAGACGAAATCGTAAATGCATATATTTATGACACATCAGTTGAGGACCAATGACTGGTTGCCACGCAGGCAGTAGTTTTAAGCTGTATTGATTGTGGAATGATGATGTGGCAGTGAGGTGGCAAGAAATGCTCGGGTGGCAGTGACATGGCAGTGACATGGCAGTGACATGGCAAGAAATATTGGGGCTAAACAGCACCAATATCATGAATATTGGGGCTAAACAGCACCAATATCGAGCTAAAAGGCAGTTAAAAATTACATATTACAGATAAGGTTTTGACCAGAATTCAAATTTGGTCAAGGCTACAGAATTCAAATCAGGTCCAGAATTCAAATCTGGTCAAGGCTACAGAATTTGAAATCTACTGAAGGCTACAGAATTCAAAAGTGCAAGAGCACACAGAATTCAAAAAGTATCCGAAGGCGGAAGTCCAGATTCAAATGTCCTCGGGGTCAAAGGCGTGGTCAAAGTCGGTCTTGCTAACGGCCTCCCACTCAGCCATGATGGCGGCGGCGGCCTCATGCCGAGGAAGGATGGGGTTGGTGATGTTGATGGTGCAGCCCGTGAAGGTGGAGCCTTGGAAGGATGGGCTTGAATATGTTGATGCAAGATTAGGCTTCGCCTGAGCCGAGAAGAAATTGGTCAATTTGGGAGGGAGATGGCGGGCAGAGGGTTTTGAAGGGGGAGACAAAGGTTCTTGTGCACGGTAGGGGATGAAGTTTTCATGGGGTGGGGCATGGCGAAGGAAGTTTTGCTCGGGGTCAAATTGGTAGTTGGGATGATGCAAGACACGGCACCGTTGACACCAGTAGCCGCGCATGATGGAACATGTGCAAACAGGGTGGTGGTCCAAGATGCGGTTGACATTAGCCATGGTCTTGGGCAAACATGGAGGAGGTGGTGGCAGCTCGGATGGCCGTGATTGGAGATCGGGTTCGGGACAACGGTTCGGATCATACGAAGGCGGGATGATGCCATAGGCAGGATCGGCACGTACACGGCAAGGCATACACCAAAAACCCTTCATGGCATTACAGGTGCAAGGGCTTACTTGTTGAGGCTGGAGAGTGGACATCAAGGCGGTGTTCATGTCCTTCAATTGCTGAAGAGTGTCCAGAAGGGATGTTGGCGGGGTTCTCGTGGCAAGCCGTGATGTAGGTGGGAGAGGGGGCAAAGCCGCAATGTGGTTGTCGCGCTCGATCTCCAAGGTGGTCTTGTCACCGGCGAGGTTCTTGTGGATGCAAGAGGCCATGGCCTTGGCCTCGACGGTCGATTGCCGCTTGTAGGCGCGGATGCCGTCGGTGCTAAAGTGTGAGCTTTGGTTCATGATGACGTTCTCGGGCACACCAGCCTCGTAGGAGGCGGAGATCATCATGGAGCGGATGCCGTGGTTGTGGTAGATGTCCGAGAGGCCGGCCTTCTTGGAGATGGTCTGCATCAGGTGGTTGGCTATGTCGATTTGGAGGGGGGCGTCCTCGTATCCAATGGCCTCCTTGCGCCCACCTTTGCCATCGGCCTGGAAGGAAAATGCGTGGAAACCCTAAATGTCTTCGCTATTTGAATGTGGCTTAAAGGCAAGCACATGGTGGTGTATGCAAAGGCATTTTGATATGACAATTGCATATCCGGTGTGAGGGAAAAGTTTTTAGGAGCGCACCGCAAATTTGATCTTCAAAAATAACGCGTTGCACGTGAACCCACACTCCTTGCGGAATGCACGCTCTGCGTGCATGTGGGTGACGAAGCAATAGTCGGGGTTCTCCTCGTTGCAATAGATGGGCAAATCGGGCAACGTCCTCTTCAACGACGCAGCCGCCCCACGGTTCTTGATGTCCAACTTTTGTCGATGAAACACGTAGTGCTCTGGCTCGTCTTTTGTGGCTGTAACGTAGGAAAGGAAGGAAAACCCCCAAAACGAAAATGTTAATAACGCAAAGGTAAAGTGTGAGAACAAGTTAAATGTGACGAGATAAGTGTGAAAAGTTAAGGGAAAGTTAAGGGAAAAGTTAAGGGGCGAAAGGCACACGAATTCAGCAGAGGCACTCACCAGAGATGGGGGAGAAGTGGTCCATGGTCAAACTTCGGAATTCCTTGCCACCACGCTTGAAAGTCTCGGTCATGGCGGCAAAGCCGCGACGATGGGTGTAGGCGTAAGGGTTATCTTGACGAAGAAAGTCGCTATATATCGTAGATCTTCTTGAGGTCCTCCTTGGTGGGGGCCTTGTGGGGGTCCTTGTCAGCGACACACTTCTCGAAGCGCTTGAACATGGCGTTGTACGCCAATGACCAAAAAGGGTCGTTGTTCCAATCGTCCTTGTTGAACGTAGCATCGGACGCCTGAAGACGAACAGTTCGAAGAAAAAAAAATAGTCAACACACACGCAAGTGGGGTTGAAAATATTGAAACCCGCGAATACAGGCATGGAGCGTCGGGTATACAGGCATGAGCGACATGTAATAGTTCATTGGAGGAGGTTGAAGAAAGGAAAAAGAGTGAAGAAAGTTTCAAAAGGTTGAAAAGAAACGTACCCCGTTAGCATGATACTCGAGCAGCTTGTGATCGTTCCAATGTCGCATGAGCCCACTCCATAGACTCATCAAGGACGTCCTTTTGATCGGTTGGCCAAGCCGATCACCCTTCGTGGAGACACGCCACTCTCGACAGTCTTCATCCTGGAAAAAGTTGATGAGCAAACCTGCGGACATGCAAGAGAAAACGTCTTCACGTGCAAATTCCCGGAATCGCTGAATCGCTCCGTCGACTGCATCGTAAAAGTCCCCGTCGCGCCGGATAGTCGATTTAAGGCACCGTGACTTTTGTCCGTTTGAAAATTGTTTTTTTATGCATACAGAATATGTAATTCAAGCATGAGAAAGGCTAAGAACAAACCTCGAAGCCTTTCCGGTGTGAAGTCCTTCGGTTGCTTGTCGGGTGCCATGTTCGGCTTTCCCCGGCAGAAGCCATTGTACCAACGGGTCCATTTGTTGAGAGCTCCCTTAGTTGCTGATGATGTGCATCCCTGTTTGTGCTGAAGAGCCTCGATAGCCGCTTGAATAGCGGGCAAAACAGCTTCGTCCACAGCCTGGTCATGCGGGACCTCATCCTCTTCCGCAGTAACTGGAGCATGCTGGCTTACAGGAACAACCGAAGCGAGAGCAGGGAGAGGGGAAGCGGAAGCTGCGGTCACGCCGGGCATGGTGACGGGGCCAGGCGCAGTCGCGACAGGGACGATAATGCCCATGGGCGCAGAGTCAGGCTTCGTGGAAGACATGGCGATGGAGAGAAATGCGGCGAGCAAAAAAATTCTGAGAGATAAGCACAGTCAACAGTGACACAGCCGGAGCAACCTGCGCAAACGAGGGGAAATGAAAAGTGAGGTCAAACCGCCCGATTCAATGTTAAAGGATCGGATTTGAACTTTTCAAATTCAGAATTTAAATCCTGGCCGCTGAAATTACAATCGAGCGCGATTCGATGGGAGGATGTGACGTTAGCTGACGCGCCGTCATATTTTTTTGAAATGCGAAGATCTAAGCCGTACGCTGACGCATCGGCTGCATCCAGCGGGCGCTAACGCGCCCTGCCGGAAAAACAGATCTGAGCCGTACGCTGACGCGTCGGCTCCATCCGCCGGTCGTGCTGACGCGCCCGGCAAAAACGCCCGAAGGAGGAAACCAATATTTACAGCTAGGGTGACGTGGCAAACGAGCCATTTCCAATATTGATATGCCATGTTGCCGACGTGGCATGGCGCGGCTCTCACATGCTCCCTAGTCCCTTGGATTAAACCTCAACTGATGTGTCACAAATATATAGTATGAAGAGGTGCTGTTTAGCCCCAATATCACCTGAGGGAGCGTCCTCAGCGACCTCAGGTGATATTGGGGCTAAACAGCTCCTCTTCATACTATTTATGATCATAAATGCATTTACGAAATCGTAAATGCATTTATGATTTCGTAAACGCATTTATGATTTCATAAACACGTTTTCGGGCGGGGGTGTCATCACGCTGTCAGCAAATGCCGAACGACAGCGACAGCGACATCGACAACGACTATCTCCTAATAGGATCGTCAATAATTCCAGGGGGTGGACTCATTTTTTCCCGATCGATTTTGCCGTATCTCCCATAGGTCATTCGTGTATTGTCGAGCGCTTCATAAATACAACCTTCCTCAACCGCCAGGGAACCACCAGGAACCGCCAGGGTTCGCCTTGGGGCCTTTGGGCCGACGGACGAGGGTCGAGGGCATCATTTTGCCCCGCGTTGACCAAAAAAATGACCAAAATTGACCAAGCCCAATCCCCCCCTAAAATAGATTTGGGGGGCAATCCATGGTTCCACACTTTATCAATGCCCCCCCCGGGCCCCCCCGAGGGGTTTGGGGGGGTTCTGCATGACTTGCGTCATTTAGAGGGGTGTAGGGGTCGCGAGGATTTAATGGAATGTGTGAATTTTAGGTAATTTGCCAAGCGAAAAGTGCCACCCAACTTCCACATGGATGTTACGGCTAAACATACAAGCGCCGCGATATATTATCAATATACAAAAGTAACACTGCAAAGTTGAACAGCAATGCAAGTGTACGTATGAGCGGAATTTTGTGAGTGCAGTCTCCGTAGAAGATCTGCTGAAGCACAACGCTTCCTCACTTTTATACCTACGTCACCCATCATCTTAGATGGTACCGCCATTGGGTTGTGAACCCGAGACGTAGGTTGAACGACCAGCATGGTAGTAACGACTAGTTCGTTCATGCTGCACATGCGAGTTCTGCGCATGCTGAAAGCTAAAGATGGTTCTTGGTTTGTTTCCAAGATGTATCTTTGCTTTGCCATCTTCGAGTTCAATCATACGAACTCTCGATGACAGGGATGCCTGATGATATGACATAATCATCTGGCGACATGTACAGTCATCGTCGACCGTACTGACGACTGTCATAAATGTATGACGCGACTCGACCTGTACAGTCATGATCGACCATACTGTCGACTGTCATAATAATATATGACATGACCGACTGTCATAATAATATATGACATGACATGACATGATGGTATGACATGTATGACAGGTATGACACGTATGACATGTATGACACATATGTCATCGGTCATAACCCTGACAGATCTCCCCTCTTAAGAGAGTTGTGACCTCACAACGGGCATACCTTTGTATATGTCTTTGATGTCTTTGTTGTTGTCGCTTCTTGCTGGTACCAGTCTTCTTACACCGATTTGAGGCGTCCCTCATGGTGTTTTTAGGTTATTGGGGGGAACTGAGTCCACTTTAGTCCCTCACCTTAGGCATTTAGCCATACAGTCCTTAGGATGCAGCCCACCTTTCCGGAAATCGTATCGTTGAGTGACGTTCCAAGGTTCAATGAAGAGCGTTTTCGCGATACAATCCTACGCTGGATTACTGATTGATCCACACGTTATCATGTATGTGCTAGACGATTCAAAGCATCCGAAGTCTACGTTACGGATTATTTGCGCTAGCCGTCGTCGCCTTTGCGCGATCGATGATCCCACGATTATAACGAATTATATTCGAACGATTCTCGGCCTGATATAGTGCACCCAACTCTTCCTCCCCTCCTTAAGCTACTTTGGAGGATCCTAGGCGGTGATGGGGAGCCCGATTTCGATAATAAACGAACAAAGGGGCTTGTTTTAATGCAAACGGAGCGGCCCTGCTTAACGGAATTGGACTTATAATCCTTAACCGGTCTGCTCAACTCCTCAATATTTTTGTCCAGTACGCACGCTTTGACGAACATCTATCGCGATGAGTGAGAATGAATTCGCCACGTACTAATGTGAAATTTATTTAGTCATGTTTGTCAAGCACAACTTAGGATCACAACTCCTTCTACCTCAGTCATTATCTCCGGTAGCTTCGGATGACTGGCCAAGAATCCGATGACAAACCACGGTTTTGGCAAAGGTAGCATTTAGCAGTTTTTATTTATCCACAGATATGATATCTCGCATGTGTGCGTTTCTGTGCAAGGGTATGATTTTGAACAAGGCTCACTACACCTTTAGCAAGGAAGGATCAATTCCTGCTCCTGTCATATCAATTTGATGCAGGGTAAAAATGTTAGGGATATAACCCTGCAGTTCTCGGGTTGCAGCCCATTGCACCGAAGGTGCATCGCAGTCTTTGGGATGCAGCCCTGCAGTTCTTGGGATGCAGCCCTGATATATATATGTGACCGATGGACGAAAACCTCTTGGGTACATGTTTCCATGGCCTGATTTTTATATGGTCGGCAATTTTTGGCAAAAAGTCATTGGCTATCAGCTTTTGACTTAGAAGCCACAATGTTATAGAAGCTGCGACCTATTGTAACCATATGCGGTAGTTATGCCTTCAGCATACGTAGACAATATGATTATGTGGAACTTATAATCCCACTTAAGTTGCATCATGATAAATTTATCCAGGTGTTAACAAGTGTTCAGGATTTGATAAGGGGTTGACGCCCCACAAGCCAAAGGTCACTGTCTCATAAGGCTCGCCTCAAGTGTGCGGCTTTGAGGATTAGTGTCCTGGCGAGGCACAGTCATGATGCTTCCTAGTCCATAATGGAACTGGAAATGAGAATGCTCAAGATATCCGAAGACAGGAAGGCTTTTGGTTGGCCAGAATTACTGTCAAGATGCTTAACTTTGATGGAATTGCATTCGGATACAAACTGTGCAACCATGCATGTGATTTATGCATTGGTGTATGACTTTGATGAATTGTCTCTTGTCGTGAACCTGGAAGGAATGACGGGCAAATAGCTAGAGTGGCGGATTTACTCACTCGGCTTTTCTGTTATGAAATTCGATGCCTGATGGCACAACTAGCAATCCTTTGCTCAGATGCTTTCCTTAAGACATTGGCAACAACTTGTGTGCCAGCTTCTCTAGATTTGGGGAGAAACCATGGATCAACAATTCATCAATCAAAACACATGTATCAAGGTTGATTCATCGAATCCTTCAACTCTTGAATTTCGACAATCAGCATCTCAGGCTGTTGACGTCAAAGTGATGGTCGTAAGCTTACAATATAGCTTATTCACCTTTGAAAAACCATCGTTTTCCAGTATCAGTGCCCTTCATATAATATGATAGAGCCGGAGAAATATGCATCTATGATTTCTTCATAATGAACTTCATGTGTTAGTAAGTCAAATAAGACTTCATTTGATGTTTCAATCGGCATGATGTACCGTGTCATCAATTTTATGGCTGCTATACACAGATGCTGGAACTTTTGATAAGATCTTTAATTTTCCAAGCAAAATCACAATGATGTAAGGTGTGGCAGCTGTATGAAAATGAATGAATATATACTCTTCCTCCCCCTCGCAAAAAGAGATGTATCAAACCAATCAGATGGTGATGGAGGATGTTATTCAATCATTATGTTATGTGAAAAATGATTTGATAGAGAATCAGACTGAGATTACTCATCGAATGCTTTAGAGGTAACAATGTCAATCTGAACATTGATTCTCTCTACGTCATATTGGCAATATGCCTGACGTTTTTGAATGTGGCAAATGCCAGATGATGTCAAATGCAGTCGTTGGGTTGCAGCCCACATACTTTGTCAGTTTAGGGTCAATATAGTGTACCCAATTTTAGACAATGGTTCTGGAAAATGATTGTCATGATGAACAAAGAAATCAGTGATGGTACCGAAGTTAACTTTGGTATCGAAGCTAATGGAGAGTCGATCAAGAAGTGTCCGTAATGACAACAAATTACTACGAGTTATATTTTCGTAGTTGATGGATGGCTGACATGTCATTTCATTATGAATAGAACATGGCATTGCCTAGTGATATGTGTATATTCTTCAGCATATGATCACTTATCTCAATAGTGCCCATTTTATTTTTGGGCAAACACTATTCAGAGACTTGTTATGATAAAGAAGTATGAATGGTGAATGTGTCATTTCAATCCGATAGAATTGTGACTTGTTTTATGACTATAAAATTTCTGTCACTTTCCAGAATGAGGATGAACTGTGCTTGGAGACCGTATGCAGATTGCGGGTTTTCCAAGACTTCGTGGCCTAATGGATGAGGCAACAAATTTCTAAACATTCCAGAATGAACTTTCAAAGAGTTTTCATTTCTTAATGAAGCATGCTTGTCTTATGTGCCAAAATGTTATGAAATTACAAATATGGTGTCAATCTATATGTGGATGGTTTATACCATTGTATGCTATTCCACAATAAGCAATGATGTCAGAGTGAAAACTTTGGACAATTGCAACTCAGTACAAACCCGAGTGCATTCAAGTCCATTTGAATGTTCAGAATCTGAATCTAATGTACTTTTCTAGCTAGAGCTACCATTGACTATCCAACATCCACTGAGGACATTGTTTCTTACGTCTTTTGGCATCACGCTCAGCGTTTTTCTTATTCTGCAAGCGCCTCTTTGCTACTGCTACATCCGGAACGTTGTACCAGCTACGAAACTTGCTGGTAACTTCATCTTCTGAGCTTTCTTCATCCAAAAGCAAAACTGGCTTCAACATGTCTTGTTCTTTCATCGAGGACGAATCACACAGGGATGCAGCAGACCTGCAGCATGAGAAGAAAATAAACAGCAAGAAAGTCACTATGCAAAATCACCACTGAAGGAGATGACTTTCATCATAGGATGGTATATTGGTTGTTTCATATGACACATAGAAGATATGAATAATTCGTAGAGAATTTTGGGATAAACATCCTGGATTGGCTGTGCTTGATTGCTCTATGCCCAAGAATGACCGAAGAGATTGCTTGCCACTTTTCAGCCATAAAGCGTAGAGGCTGCTTAACAACGGTTGGGACCATAAGCTAAATAGCTATGCAGCTATGTCGGAGGCTGAATAGCCATGATTGCACAGACTCTGTCTTTTATGATGAATAGACCTCTGAGAAATGGTGTCTAAAAAATCAATTGACAACAACTCAACCTTTTGGTATGATGCAGAGCTGATGATCTTTGTTGCACTTCAATTGTTTAATGTGCACTAATGAAATGTCTCGTGATATATAATCTCACAGAATAGGCTTTGCTCAATGGCGATATGATCAGATATGTAATGATCAATGAAGACAAGATGGTTGGTATGGCTCATTCAGTAGGCATAATTACCTCAAAGAGATGCCAATACACGGATACATATCAAGACATAAGGGCAATAGGCTTATTGTATAGCCTTCAAGGTAGCTAGCATTTATGCTGCATTGGTCAGCTCAGTGGCTTTGACCTTTTTAGGTGTTGTACTCAGGCTGTAGCCTGCATATTGCATTGAGTACTCTTGACACCTTTAATGATACAATCAGATGATATGTATGAAATATCAAGAATGGTTGCCCTTTTTCAATGATCATCGGTGGCAGAGGCTATAGTGCTTGCACCGTGTCAGTATACAATTCTAGTCTGGATACATGCTAGACCAGATGTATACAATGTCTAGGTCTTCAAAATCAAGCTCATATGTATGTCATGGCTGATGACCTCAGAAATGTTTGATACTTATATGTGTCAACTTCATGGAGTTCTGCATGGTTTGACTGTATATAGTCAGGCTTACCAAAGCAAAAACGATGATGCAACTTAATTGTTTTATTTTATTATTTGTCTTTATTATTTATTTGGTTTTTAGTTGTATTTTTAGCTTACCATCTTCCCCCCTCAAGGAAGTGTATTGCTAGGCGGTTGTCAAGCGCCGTTTAAATACAACAGAGGTCCGACCTCTATGTGATGACGTGATAGCTTACTATGAAGCTGGATAGCAGTTCTCGGGATGCAGCCCCTTGCACCGAAGGTGCATTGCAGTTCTTGGGATGCAGCCCGAATTCACGTCATCAGCGTGGGTCATATAGTGCCCATGCATGTGCTGTATAAAATACAACACTACCCTCCAGCAGCGAAGTGGTTTGCTATTACCATTATCGTATGCTGTGGGATGTCAATATATGATCAGAGAGCATGGATATATATATATATATGTACCATGTTTGTCAATATCGGAGAGACTATGTCTTCTTTAAAATCCTCATGACTATATATATAATGGTGGTATACTGATGTCAACACCTTCTCTCTGAGTGATTCATTGATTTCAGATGTGATGTCGTGGCAAAAAATATGTCCACGTCATTGGCACGAGTCATGTTGTGTCCATGCATACACGATCTTAGCGCAGGTCACAATACAGTGCCCGAGCATACGCGATTTTAGCGTAGGTCACATTGTGCCTCTGTTTATTACATCTGATAATATATGTTACTCATCTTTGTGAGTCTAGACAACATTGTGCTGATTGCAATGCTTTCTCTGGTGACTTATATATCACAGATTATACCAATGTGGTGATCAGTCCAGTGAAATATTTTGTCACCGGAATGTACAGGGATTGTGAATGATTGCAATCCAGCCGGAGAATAATCTCAACAGCTTATTCTGTACTAATGAATTCATCGGAGTTATACTTATTTCGACGATTCAAAAACCCGCATGTCATTGTAGTGACGACATCTCATATGAATATATAGGGTTTTTATCAGAATGCTTTTATGTGATGTCAACATTTATGAACAATTCACTTGCATCTTAGGATCAAAGGAGTTACGCTTGGAAGGTCTTGCATGATGGTCACCAACAGTTATCAGCTGTTATTCAGGTGCCAAATTCTGCCTTCAGCACTGGGACTACATCAACCAGTCTTACAGCGATGCACTTGTCCTTTTCACTCTTATATACAGCTATAGTGCCAAAGTATATCTGGTGGGATATATATATATATATACATTATATAACTATCATCTTCTGATCCAGGAAATGCAATTAAGCATGGTATCAGGTTATATGTTATGTATATAGTTCAGCATTCCAAACTTACTCGAGAATGTAAATGCTGAGCAAGAGTCAACTCATAGTCATTGGGATATAGTTTCCCATCCAAGTTTACACTTTATTAGTGATAGTGGATTTAACGTTGTACAGATTTCAACGTTATTTGTGGATGCAGTGATTTTATCAAAAGCAATCTATCAGAAATCACCAGATCAGAATATGAAATGGATATGTGTGAATCCTATCCACCTTCTTCCCCCCTTGAGGAAGTGTGAATACATAGGCAGTCAGTTGTTTATATACCTTATAGCTTATATTTATAACTTGCAGTCCTTATAGAAAGCAGCTCATACAGTTTTAGGGTTGCAGCCCTACAGTCCTTGGGTTGTAGCCCTGCAGTTTTTGGGTTGTTGCCCACAGTATTATCATGTCTGTGATGATTTAGCATGATATAATAATGCCAAAAAACGAAGTTTTTCGAAATAAAACTGGCATTTTAGGGCATATGTGGTTACAGTGGCCCTGTTACTCAATATGGTGATTAGGGTGTTACTTGATATCAGTAACCCTAATACAGGTAAAAAAATAAGCAGTATGATGTTTTTGCAATGATTTTTAAGCAAAACTGCATTTAATACCCACATAAACGTAAAGTGTGTTTTAGGAGGTACGTTACACCCCTGTTACACACATTTAATTTTAGGGTTGTTACAGGGCGTTACACATGCTGCATAAATCAGGGATTGTTATTTGATATATAAATATTCATTTTAGTAAAAAAAATCAATCCAAAATTTTCAAAATGTTGTTTTACGTATTTAACGTAGAGCATTTTGAGTGATTTATTGCCATAGCAATAGCGTTACCCATATATATTCAACACCTAATATTTTAGGGTGTCACACTGATATGACATGTGTCATTATGATTTTCTGATACCTTAATAGGTATAAAATCATAATCTTACATAAAATGGGCACACATTTTTCATTTTGAAATTAAACGTGGAGCTTTTTCACCTATTTTATAGCTTTTTTCAGCTGTCTGAAATATTGCTGTGGTGACATATTTCAGTGTAAATGTGAAATGTAAGTACAGAATCATTACAAGGAACTTCACTTTTGCATATGACATTTTTTCATAGCAAATAAGTGAGTTGTGCTGTATATCAACATTTACAGTTGACAGCATTCTGGGTTTTACTGATTTAAACCCATGCACAGCAAATGTACTTTTCTGGTTATGTATATATTAATCAACTTAAGTGGAAACAGCCACTTTAGTGATATTTCTCAACCTATGATTTGTTTGAGCATAGGTCTGTGCTCTTAAGATTTATCAAAGTGATATATCTCATTTGGAACAAATCTGGACTTTGCTGGATACAATCACAGCAACTTCACACAACACATTTATGTGTGTGTGAATGTCCTTTATACTATTGTCAGAAATCATATGAAAACTGATCTGTATGTTACATGCAAATTGAGCTGATCAATTCTGAATCAACTATCATAATGCAATGTACTTGTTGTAGTTGCTCCAGCTGATATGTGAGACGAGTGGACAATGCTCAGCAGTGACCAGCTGCTTATTTGAGCATTGTATAATGCCTTCGGGTCTGGAGATATTCTCCATCCAGCCCTTCAGCATGGTTTCTTATCCTGTTCCCTTATGTATCGCCATTACTGACACTTCCACGCACATGTGTTTGGAAGTGGGATTTATATTATCATACATAATATAGTTAATTTATTCACTTTGAGTCAGTGAATCTTAACATGTATGATGAATGCTTGGTGATGTGCAGTGTATGGTACTACTGATTAGTACCTAGTGTGTGTGTTCACTTTTATACACTTACAAGAAGATAAGTTCTGGATATTTCAACATTCCCAAACAGTTTATCATGCAGGATGATAATCAGCATACCATGTACTGAATGAATCTAGCATGATATATATCAGGTTAGGGGTTGTTGTAGTCCTGAGATCATCTCATTCACAATAATGCGTTGCTGGTTTATTTCACATATAGTTCCGGTGAGCAATCCTTTCAGTGATCCACAATAGAACGATATGTGGTCCGAAGAGTATCTCGACTCCACCGGATCATAACGAGCTAATTATTGTGTTGAGATCATTGAATAGGCACCTTACACTATATGGGTTCGAATATAGTTAACATGCACAGCAAGTATGCTTATGTGCATGTCTGATGCATTGTAATATAATGTCACATATTCCAGCTGCTAACGTGATCAAGCTGGTTTATACATAACATCTGCTAACGTGATGCATACACAACTTACAATATTGCAGTCACTCAGTATAGAATGTATACATGGTGTAATGCTGCATGTTGGTGCGTGCTGCATGCTGGTGTGTGCTGCATATACTCATGTGCTGCATGTTGGTATATAATGCAATCATTGCAAACTCGGTATATACATCTTTTGCACACTATATTGCAATAAGCATACAAATGCTGACGGTTTGAAATATTTCTGCAGTCATCAATATGTGGTGTAAAATGCTGCAGTATAGTAATCATGTGTCCGTCATGCATCCATCCAAAATATCCCTGCGAGTATACAATTATTCTGCAAAGGATATTGACGCGCGCAACATGGCATATGTACGGATGGCGGACACTGTAGACAAATGAATGTCTCGCTGCATGTAGATACATCAGGAATCATGCGCCCTAAAATCGTGCGTTTATTGCATCCGATGAAATCATGACAGGTGCACATCGCGCTGACGAGCTAAAAATCATCGTACGAGCGGATTATTGTATACGATTCAAGCAGATCATTTGCGAAAATCGATGTTGCCAATTATTTCACAAAGTATCTCATTGTCGCCGGTGTATTGTCGCTTATAGTATTAAGACGATTTCTCTGCGAATGCTGTCAGCTGCGGATATGTTCGCGATGATCAATCCTCGCGCGATCCGTATGCTGTCGATATTCGAGCGTATTTATTATTCGGTTTGCAGATATTCAGTATAACTGCGAGCGCTGTTGCTTGTATACGCGAACCTGCAACCTGCGAACAATGTGATATATACAATATCTAACGCTGCACTCACTTGAGTTCTCGTGTTCGTGCCTTGACGAGTTTAGAATACCATTGTTACGGCTAAACATACAAGCGCCGCGATATATTATCAATATACAAAAGTAACACTGCAAAGTTGAACAGCAATGCAAGTGTACGTATGAGCGGAATTTTGTGAGTGCAGTCTCCGTAGAAGATCTGCTGAAGCACAACGCTTCCTCACTTTTATACCTACGTCACCCATCATCTTAGATGGTACCGCCATTGGGTTGTGAACCCGAGACGTAGGTTGAACGACCAGCATGGTAGTAACGACTAGTTCGTTCATGCTGCACATGCGAGTTCTGCGCATGCTGAAAGCTAAAGATGGTTCTTGGTTTGTTTCCAAGATGTATCTTTGCTTTGCCATCTTCGAGTTCAATCATACGAACTCTCGATGACAGGGATGCCTGATGATATGACATAATCATCTGGCGACATGTACAGTCATCGTCGACCGTACTGACGACTGTCATAAATGTATGACGCGACTCGACCTGTACAGTCATGATCGACCATACTGTCGACTGTCATAATAATATATGACATGACCGACTGTCATAATAATATATGACATGACATGACATGGTATGACATGTATGACAGGTATGACACGTATGACATGTATGACACAAATGTCATCGGTCATAACCCTGACAATGGAGGGCACCCAAAGGTTATATTTTCCACCTATGGGACCCCCCAAAGGGCTGGGGGGGGTTGGATTCATGCCTTGTACCGGTGGGGGGGCGGGAATGGGGCATCCGATATGGGGTGTTTTAGCAGTCATATTGAGGTCCCTGATGGAACCCGCTCAATATAACCCCCTATATGGGGGGGACAGCCGAGCGCACCCTGTATAATTCAAAGTTCAATATATAAATAATTGTCAATTTATATATTTGCACGGATATATTAATTATACCAGGTGCTACAACAATTATAAAAACATCCTAAATTTAATAAGTCCAGGGGGTGGACTCGGATCCAATAAAGAGATACACTGCATGAAACTGCAAGGCACTGTTCGCGTGTCGCGTGGATTTGAACTTCAAAAGAAATTCGACCTCTCGGGTCGCTCGGAAAAATCCCTAATCGATTTCACATTTCACATCTGGCTGACGCTGGCTTACGAATTCATAAACACGTTTTGGCAAAAATCATAAAGACGCCCCCGTCATTATGATTTTGGACAAAACTGCGTTATGATTGCCAAAACGCTTTTATGAAATGATGTCTCACGTGATGGGACACGTCGACAGACAGTCTGTCGCAGACGTGGACACAATATGCTGTTTCATAATGCCCTTATGAATTCGTAAATGCATTTATGATTTCTTTGGGTCAAAAATCATAAATGCATTTATGAATTCATAAAACACCTCCGCAATACCGGGGGTCTTTTCCGGGGGGGGCCCCCGATTTGTAAAATGATGTAACATATGCGATACATGGGTGTATAATTTTTTGGAGGGTTGGGGTCGTCCAGCGAAACCCATAACATACGACTCCCCCTGGGTCCCTTAATTGGTACGGCACGACGCGACGATAACATATGAGATTATAGGGGGGTGAAATAGCCATATTTTCGGGTATTTTTGGGTGTTGCCAGGTATTTTTAAGGGCACATTTTCAACTGGGAGGGGTCCAACCCCCCGGAATTATATAAACTTCATATATATTATCTTGAATTTTGGAATCGTAATATTTTTATATTTTCAATTTTATATGCCGACGCTGAAATTATAAATTTAAAAATCATAGATTTGCATCGCTTGACGAAAATAAAAATAACAATCGGAATACGCTTGCGCCTGCTTGTAGTCCGACGTGTCGATGTCGTCCGATTTGTCAGCACCAGAATTTAGCACAGAAGGCAAGGGAGACAAGATCCAGAGAAATATCGGGATATGGGGTCGAATATGGGCCATCCAGGTTCTCACACAGTTAACATATGGTGCTGGGGGGGGACCATAGGCGAAGGGAAAAGCCCATAGCATATGGCTTCCGGGGGACGTATGGGGGGTCCTAAATCCAATAACATATGTCCGGACCCCCCCAGGGTGATCACAGAAACCCATAACATACGCCCATTTACCCATGGGTTCGCAATTTTAAATCCATAACATAACCAGGGGGGGGGTGCGGCATTGCGGGGGTGTTTCATAAATGCATTTATGAATTCATAAATGCATTTATGAATGCCCCGAGCGGATACACGATCAGAAAAATCAATAATCGTCCGATGGTAGTATCTTCCCATCTGGACCGCGTAATTTTTGTGATGACACTGTTTCGTAAATGCATTTACGTTTCGTCCACTAAACCATGAACTTCTCATTATAATTATAAATTATTTAAAAATTCCGCATACCCTCACGCTCGCCTACGCTAGAAGGCGAAACAAAAGGAAACGGTTACAGTACGGATTAGGGGGTAACCAACATTATTATATATACATTCGCGCTAACACACATATAAGATATATATTGAATCGGCCTTCTCAGGTTGTATGGCTTGTGGCGTTGCACGCAGCAAACCACTAAGCAGTAGGCACGAAGTTCATAAGTTGATGCATTCCTCGACAGGTTCGACGCCGATGCAGTCCGTCAAGTTTGTATTCGAGGACGGCTCTCCATCTGCCACTCACAGTGTTACCTCTGGAGCGGTAGATGCGGTGCGGCCTTCTGGCCGGGCTCAATCCACGGCCTTTAATGGGACTGTTCCGCCTGGCAGTGTCAGTGTTGCTATCGTTCCTGGAGAGGTAGTTGCCGCGAGGTCGTCGAAATGGGCTCCATCTGGGAACTGGAAGGCAACTGCCACCGTGCTGTCTGCGATGCTCGCTCTTACCATAGTTTATTTTGGGCATGAGCTCCTGACGGTTCCTGAGCACTCCAGCGTTATGAGCGCACGAGAAGCAGCAGCGACCACTGCTCGAAAAAGCACCTTATGCGACCTTTCCGCTGCAGTGAAGTTTTTCAAAAAAGAGGAGGCTTCGACTGGGTATCTACTGATCGCACCTGTGCTCCGCCATCACACTGACTTAATAGACACCACTGGAATGGTGTGTCCCCCCAAAAAGAGAGCTTGATATTGAGGCCGCACACGTGCTGCCAGGTCTGCGATAGACTGGCGCCCATCAACTTCTTACGTTTTCAGGGTTCTTACAATGAGCGTCGGTAGTGCTTGTCGGTGCTATAAGCAACTGACCGTAGAATAATACCTACATATTTGAAGAAAAAGGTCTCTTCGAATAGGTTCCTTTTAGACTCGAGCAATCTTAAGTATACCGTTGATACCGGTTGAGGTGCCATAACACAGGTGAAGCACCGCTGGTTTCACAAGAATCCGACCTCGAAAACTGCAAAGCTCTTGAGCGATGGCACCCTCCTTCGCCACGCGCTGACCTTGAACGGCGTCGACAACCCTGCCGACGTATTCGACCACGCCGGGGTCATCGAAGAGGTGTCCTGGGATGATGATGTGACCAAAAGTTGCACGTATTCTGGAGCAGACTATACCACACACGCGGATATGGTAAAGACTCCGCAGGGCACCTACCTTGCACTTGCCTACAAGGCACTCGAGTTCGATAAGTGTGAAGCTGCTGGGCTAAACACCGAAGATGGCATGGGCCTGGGTATGAAAAGTCACCACTATGGAAACTGGGGCGGGAAATGCGTTGTTGACGGCATCGTGGAACTTCGAATAGTGCCCGAACAACCAGACTGTGAGGTTGTGTGGGCATGGTGGAGCATCGACCACTGGGTACAGGTGAGAAATCACTCGGGCAGCGCTGCATGCCAAGCTTACCGACTTGTACAAGCAACACTGCCCGGAAATAGCCAGTACTGAGCGGCCCAAGCAACACTGCCCGGAAATAGCCAGCACTTGTGCACTCTAAGTGAACACTTGTGCACTCCTAGAACTTTGGTGTTGCGCGCTCTAAGTGAACACTTGTGCACTCCTAGAACTTTGATGTGGCGCACTCTAAGTGAAGCAAGTGTCCCTCGAGATTCGAGGCTAGTTCCTCAAGCGTCCCTGTTTGCACACCAGGACTGGAAGGAAAACGCCACAAACTACGGCGTACCAAGTGAGATGCTGGAGCGGATCGATCCCAATGCTAATGGGGGTTACGGTCCCCAAAAGGGGCAAAGCTTGCAGCTTGTCAGTATCGACTTCGATGCTGATGCTGATCAGGTCCGAGCCTTTGGTCTTCGTGGGTTGACTATTTGCATCCTCAGGCGACCTACTATGCTCTTGTCCAAAGCCCTTGACACACGAGGGCACGGTCTTCTGTCACTCCTCACCATTTCCCTATCAGTGCTCGATAGCCCATGTCCTATAATCCTTCTTTGTGAGAACGGTGCGTGTCACCACTTGCGACCACAACCCAAGTTTTGCCCCTTGGTTGACCTTATAGTGTAACTTTGGCAATAACTATGCAACATTCTGAATCGTTGTTTTTCCTTATCCTCTACTAAATGACGGAGGTCATAATTGAGGTGCTATTGAAATTATATGTACCAAGGTATCAGACCTCTGGAGATCAAAGCTATCGTATCGTACGAAGGTGCAGGCAAAGGAACTGTTTGCCGATGTAGGGCTTGAATGACGGTTTGTAGGCTAAGGCGCTGATAGGATTAGTGTCAGAGGGTTGTGCGACCATTTGAGACGGAATAGCAGGATGGTCTGATTGTGATGAGTCAAGCAGTTCCAGCACGAAGCTTCAGTGTGAAAATGTGGGACAGCTTATGAAGTGAGCTTGCAACCCCTTTATGCCTAGGAGTGTCAATAATCCAGCACTCGAGTGGGGCACAGATTTTGGTTTCTTCCAACATCAAGTCTGAACTATATATAATCGACCACAGCACGACCGCTGAAGAAGCAGCGAGCCACAGTGGCGGCTCCTCTGGAAAGGGGGGCGACATCCTTTTTAGGTGCACTCCTCAACCATCTCCAATAATTGTGGTGTTGCAAACAGCCGCTTCTGTCTCCAGAACAAAACATTTCAACGCTGTCTGAATGTCTGGCACGCCAATGATGCTTTTGAAAGACTCGAAAGTCAATAGTCGATTCTTGCTCGGTTGTTTACATCGAGAGTGTAGTGTGAGCTCATCTGTATAATATATATGTTTCACGCCAATCGCGCCCGGCGCGATCTTATCACGCCAATGGCGCCCAGCGCAATTGGCGTGAAACAAATTCACGCCAATCACGCCATAGCCTCTGGCGCGATTGGTGTGGGCCTTGCCAGGCAAAATCCCGCACCCACACCAATCGCGCCCCTGACCTAGTGACGATATACAGTCACAGTCCCACCTCCTCTGTCCCCGCCAACAAGGCGTGGTTGCTAGACGTGCCAGAACTAACAGTGAGCAGCTGATGGGAAGGCGACAACCGGATGGTGAACTATTGGCCACCGGGAGGGCTTGGGACGCACGGGAAACTATGGAGATCGGACCCCAAGTAGGAATAACGTAGCATGACCGTTACAGCGCGAGTGTGGAGCACATTGCTCAAGTCCGCAGCTTCCTCGCAAGGCAATCAGTGCAAGGGCTTCATTCTCACAATGTTTGTGCTGAGGGTAGGGGGCGGCAGGGGCAAGTCGGTGGTGGGTACGGAGTTTCGGATGAGGGCAAACCACTCAGTCATTTTAAGCCCTTTGGGACAGCTCTTTGGGTTTCGGGCCGTGTGAGGGTGGGCAAGTACTCATGGGACCACGCTCTGAAGCGGGTAGAGGGCAGCGGGATGGGCCCGGGTGTGGTCTTTGTGGTGAAGAAATGGCTCGGGTGGCACGAGGGACGGAGGTGAGTCGGCTTCAGAGATGCAGCAGTGCGCCGGCAAAGCAGCCGCAGAGGGGTTCAGCTGGCCCAGTTAAGGTCGGGGGCAGAGAGGTGGCCATGCGCGTAGGCTCTGTGGTGGAGACACGCTTGGGCAGCTGGGGGCAGAGAGGTGGCCATGCGCGTAGGCTCTGTGGTGGAGACACGGCTTGGGCAGCTCGGGGGCGAGAGGTGGCCATGCGCGTAGGCACTGTGGTGGAGACAAGGCTTGGGCAGCTCGGGGGGTAGAGAGGTGGCCATGCGCGTAGGCTCTGTGGTGGAGACACGGCTTGGGCAGCTCGGGCGGTATGGTTGCATCGGCTCCGGAGACGCAGCAGCCGCACCGATGGGGCTGAGGGGCTCAGTTGTCTCAGCAAGGCTTAAGGGGTCCCATTCTTCAGTGGTGAGCTCCGAAGATTCCGGATAAGTGTCCCGAAGTGTGTGCTGAATCCTTTGATCCCGGCGTGGGAACATAGTGCAGCCGGTCTTCTGCGGCTACGGTGTGCTAAAGGAGTCGGTCCAAGAATAAGCCACACCACACACATACACCGTTAATGCATACTGAACTCCTTCAGGAAATGGATGGCCCCTCGCAAATGTAGCGGTGCAGACGGTGCACCGTTGACTGCGAGAGTGGCCCCTCGCAAATGTAGCGAGGCCCTTCTGGAAACTCGATGTTGCCCATCGGTGATACTTTGAGGCGCAACTCACTTAATCCCAACAGGTAAGATCAGGTGTTGGGCTTGCAACCAATTTTGCGGAAAACAAGGAGGTATTGTTCTTTCGATCCTCCGCCACGTGGCACTTTGGAGCTGTGTGTCCTCCACGAGGCCTCTTTGAAGTGGGGTGCTCTGGTTGTTAGTGCCTTCTGGCAAGTGATACCCAGCGGACCTTTAACATGCTCCGATTGGGTGGATGGGTCGCCAGATGGGGTAACGACAAAGTATATGGCCACCCTTATCATGAAGTGCGCACCCACTCTTTTCCTCCATGTTTTATTGTTTTTGTCCATTGTCAAGTGAATCTTTATTCCGAGGGAAAGTACTCCGTGCACGCGAATAGCTCACGCCTTGGTGCGATTTGCCCAAGTCTTCAATCCAGAGCATTGGTACTCACGGTAGGCCTATTTTGCTCTGTGATGTAGCAGGATGCTGTGTTATGTATTTATGCCATCGCAGCGTGCACCTTGAGTTGTGTGGCGCCTCATTTGGAGGCGGTGCAAAATGTTGTTGCAAATGCGGATCTCCCCTACTGGCGCATCAATCGAGATGCGATTGATCCGGACAGCTTGGGCCGATCACTCAGTGCCTTCAAAGTGAAGGACACCTTTAGGCGTCAGTGCCACGTATTCATTGTCCCAAATCGTGGTTGCACCATTGCTAACCGCTCTAGAATGAGGGCCGTGGCTGCACACCGCGATGTATGTGTAGAACGAAGGTTTCCTTTTTTTGACATGGGGTGTCCATGCTGTGTGGTGTGACTGCATTCATGACATAACCATGGACCAACAGGTCCCATCCATCGACCGGGAGCCACTGGGGGCCATGTCAGCAGGGTCCGCTTACTCCGTAACCCAGAGACCAACAGTTGTTTGGCGACGATCGGTCACATCGTATCATCTTTCCATGCTGCTTTGCATTTGGGTTGGGAATATGTATGCGTTTGTGGTATCTTGTCACGGCCCCGCCCTGCTCTTGATTTGCTTCTCACATCCACTGGGATGATGGTGGGCTGGCTTTTGTTGGCCGATCTCATGCCGTTCAGTGTAGAACGAGGGCCGAGGGTGCATATTGTCAGGTGTGTATAGAACGAGAGTCGTGGCTGTGCCTCATCAGTCCGTATCGCGTGTGTTCATATGCGCCTTCCCTTGCCGACCTATGCGTCTGCGCTTGCCCCCATATGCTCCTACTCTTGCCACTTCCAATGTGCGTTTACACTTGCCCTCGTATGCGCCTATGCTTCACCCAAATATGCGCCTATTTTTCTGCCGTTGGATGCGTGTATGCTCTCTCTCTTTGGGAACCGTCACTGCAATGTTTTTATGCAAATGGAAACACTGCAGATGTACACATTGTAGTTTGGTGAATACCAACTCCAAAGCTCTGGGCAGGCGTGGTCCTATCCGTCCGCCTGCCCATAGATCCCACGGGAGGGCTGGGTTGGGAAGTTAAAACAATTATTACTGCAGTTAGGTCAGGTGGAGCAGCTCCAACTGTTTGCCAGGAATGTTCTAGAGATTGTTTTATTGTGCTCAGATGTCACGGTAACTCTGTCATCACAAAACTGTCATCTGTGGCATCCCGATGTCTCTGATCAATTGACACAATCTGCTGTGACCGATCTGATCAGATCAGATCGGACGGTCCAGGACAACTCCTACAATTCTCTGCATGAAAAACCCGAAAATCATCTCTTTCATCGCTGTTTTTCATCGCTTTGAGCTAAACCGCTTGCCGCCCTATGTGTCTACTCTTGTCCCGACATGCGTCTACACTTCCGCCATGTTCGCGCCCATATGCGTCTGTGCTTGCCTTGATGTGTATCTTTGCTGGCCCCAAATGGGGGGTGCAATTTTTCAGAAGTGAGATTTCTCGGTGCGGTCGGGGTTCCGTCCTTGGCCCACAGCAACGCATATTCCGAGGCTATGGCGCAAAATACGTCAAGCCCAACGTGAGTGATGCAAAAGAAGGTGCTCTCCCGCTGGATCCTCTGAAACTGCTGCATTTGCTGAGCCTGCTGAACCTACCATAGCGCTGCTGACGTTACTGCTGAAGCTATCGCTGCTGCTCTGCCGCTGAAGAGGGCGCCACTCAAGTTGGACGGAACTTATGGCTGGCGCACAAGCAGGAGGCATCATCTTCTTCAATACTGGCAAAGGACGTGAGAACCCTCATTGGACCGAGGAGATGATTTCCGGCTTAACTAATTCCAAGGGTCTGATCGAGAACCACGTGAGTTTCGCTGCATCGATCTAATTGCACTGTGAGCGCCGCTAGCAGCTCTCCGCGCACGCCGCTTCGCCACGTGGCCTCTTTTGATGCACTCACTTCCCCTCGGAGCAATATTCACCATTCTTGGCTCATGCGCGTTTCTTATCCACATGACATAATTCCGGCATGCTGATATTGACGTTCGTGCACTACGGCAAGGTGAGGAAGCACACCGCAGTTCATGGATGGAGGCGGCGTGGGACCCATCTCTCTTTGCGCTCATGCCAATACTTGCCTGCCACATGGCTTGCCCTCTCCGGCCCTCATGTACCACATGGGGATGCTAGCAGGGGCCCGCGCTTTCATCCGTGGACATTATTCACCCGATGCAAACAAATGGAAATTTCAGGTACGGTCTTAACTTGCCTGTGTGTGCCTCTGATTCTGCTGCACAACTCTGATACATGCTGCATACACCACACGCGCCATGCCTGATACGCAAGTGTCATGCGTGGCACGCGTCACCCGTGATGCGCGCCACACCTGATACGCGCCACACCTAATATGTGTCACACCTGATACGGAGCCCCGCACCAACGGAGACAACCCGGGCTTTTCTTGAACCACCATAACATGCGGAGCGGCTGGGTCCGACGAGGCCAACCAACAGATGGCCACCCCACTGCCCACGTGAACCAACTTGAAGAAGACCTGCTTGGTGCCACCCCTCCTGAGGCAACCGAGCGTGCAGAACACTAACAACAGCCGATGATGCCGCCCCACCCGCCGCTCCAGACAGAAGCCACAATGGTAGAGGCGACACCACTGCCGCAGTGTCCATGCACCCTTAGCGCCAGAGGGCTCTTGCGCCTCTCCTCGAGCACCTTCAAGAGCTCCAGCGCCCTCGGCTGACGGCGGGGACTTCCCAACCGGAGCAGCTGACTCGAGGAGTCGAACAGCTCAGCCTCCGTGAACAGGCTGACCAGCTCCTCATGCCAGGCGGAGAGCCCGGCCAGATAGGTCCGCACCGAGGACGAGTCCAACGTGGGCTCCCGCATCTCCACCGATTAAGCAGCATAGAACACCAAGTCGGTGCCCATAGCCGGCCACTCGTGGTCCAGATAGCCACTCATGTAGGCCTCAACATCCCAGACCCCCCGCCGGCACCCCGTCTGGGTGGACAAGCAGGTCCTCATGGCCAGGAGACTGGAGACGAGCACCGCCATCCGGCCCGAGCAGCGCACACTGCCCGCCCTCCGCGCCCAGCACCGCCCGCAACAGACGAAGCCCGTGAGCCCCGAGCTAACTCCGCTGCAGGGCCGACACAAGAATCGGCTGCACCCGACGCAGACGCGGTCAGTCTCGTGCGGTCTCCCGCGATAGAACTGGCGGGGATTCCCAATGTCGGCCGCGACCAGCTCCGCGAGGCGCCGAGCTGCAGTCACGTCACTCCTGCCTCAGAAATGGGGGGTAATGCACCACAACCACCGGCCACTGAGTGGGACCCCGAAAGGCGCGCTCGTCAGCGGTAATGTGCTCGGCTGCCAAGTCCAGGTCATATTTAGCCGCAGCCCGAAACATCCGTTTCCAGGATGGGCTCCAAATCAACGGACATAGTCCCCTGCCGGTTCACAATGCTCAAAGTGGTGGTGTTGTCGGTCCTCAGCAAGATTCGAGAGCCTGCCAACTCCGGGCCCAGGATCTGCACAGCCGCAGCAGACGTGCTTGCCTCCCGGAAATGGGAGCTTTGGTGCGGGGCGCACTCCTCCGGGTGGGAAGGACTGAATGTGCCGCCGTGCACCGTAAGCGATGCCCCCTTGCCTGCCAAATGCTTCCATAGCCGGTGCCGGGCTGCCCTCAAGGTGCCAGAGTGCTTCCCGGTCCACTAACCACAGAGCTCAGACGCGCACCATCTGCTTTTTACACTGAGCAGCCGTGGAGTTCCCAGAGTAGTTTACGTAACGGTCCCAGCCCAAATGAGATGTGCTGAAAGAGTCAGTCGCACCAGAAACATAGCTCTCGATGTCAGGTTGGGGGGTTTGTAAACTCACGAGGTAGTCGAAGCCGAGTTTACCTTGATGCTCACCTGGCTCGCGTATAGAGCAAGCGATCACCACCACAAGAATCTCGCGGAACTCAGCGTTCTCCACGTCTTGGATCGCTGTGCCAAATGTCAGCGCTGGGTTGTGCGGAGCCGCCCCGTGTGCTGGCCAGGGGTTCGCCGCGGCTCCAATCTGTGGTGCTGCCTGAAACAGGTTACTGGCGCAAGCTGGTGGCTGTTGATGAATATGGGGGGGGTATATATCTTCCATGGGCCTGCATGGCTGTGCACGCACGGAAAGCGAGGAAAGTTGCTGCTGTAAAGGTTTGGGGGACTGGTCTTGCGGAGCCTGGGAATTCCCTGCTTCGCTCGTGGTGCAACTCGACGACGGGCGTGCAGGCGTGCGAACTGTGGTGAGCAACGCCGCCCGTATTTGGCGTTTGCGCTGAGCCTCGGGATGTAAAGCACGGGGGGAAGTCGTCGTTGCGGACACTTTGTTCCTCCGCCTCGTGATCCTCGTCGTCGTCGCACACAGTGTGATCACCAGTGAAAGACAGGCACGTGGGGAGTTCATCCTTACCCGAAAATCCTTAGCCACGTTCTGTACCTGCTGTAGATAGCATTCAGCCTTCCGCGTACGATGAGTCGGTAAAATCGCCAGCCGCCCCAGCGGGCAGCCAGTTGCAACATCAATGACCCTGAGGATGGCCACGAGAAGCTGACGTGATGCAGAGAGGCACTCTGAACAGAGAAGGCGAGTGGGCTCCCCAGGAATGAAAGCATGCCTCTCCTTGTCGAAGAGCTTGTTGCGGCAGACGAGATGTGTGCTGTACTGACACCCGCGACAGCGGCCATATCGCTGCTTGGTCCCCTCACACCCGGAAGCTGCATGTACGGCAGCGACCATCCGAGACTGCAAATATTGGCTCGCGGTCAGTCACTGATATTGTTGTGAATCACGTGGAAAGAAATCCTGTTACGACCACAAGCTGCCTGGCTGCAGATGTGGGCGAGTCTCCAGGTCGTGAAGAAAATGGACAGTGACAAACCACGGGTCCAACAGCACGTTAGGTACCACCTCCGGGGCGGGGCGCATATTCGCGAATTGTGTTCAGGTTGTGTAGAGCGTCCCGTACATTGCTGACCATTGACCTATTCAGCGGCGCCTCAAGCTTAACCTCCGCCAGAGCTGCGTCAAGATGTCGACATACCCGTCTGCATTGAAGACAGCAGTCCGTTGCACCTGCAAACATTTTAATTATACTTTTGGCAAAGTCACAAACCATAACAATGATTAAAGAACACACAAATATTTCTAGGTCAGGTCAATTCGGCTCGTAAAAAAGCCTCGGCAGAATGTTCTTTCCTCCGAAGTTTTAAAAACTCTTAACTGCTGTCATATCTCTGTCAACTGTCACGCTGCCGTGTCTCCGTTTACTGTCTCAGACTGTCTAGATCAAACGTCACTACCAGAGTACCAGAGTAGTCAATCGGGTCTTCCTTATTCACAGGCACCAAAAAAACATCTTCTGACTTTTTTCACTTCGTTAACCCACCTGATACGCGTCACACCTGATACGCGTCACACCTCATACGCGTCACACCTGATATGCGGCGCACCTGATGTGCGGCGCACCTGATGTGCATGATAGTGATAGTCTGCGCGGCATCATCATGTGGCTAAGGTGAGCACTGCCTTCCGGACACTTTCCATGACCTTGGTGTGTAGGTATACAGTGGCTTCTCCAGCCCCATCGTTGTAAGCCAACCTCCACCACTCGCTCCTCGCGGGAACAAAGGGTGTGCCAACAAGGGCGCACAGGCAGCTGAGTCCTTATGGAGGTAGCGGCCTGCATCCTGGCGGCATGCCCAGGGCTTGTGCACGCCCGATTGTCTTCTCCCCGCTCTTGCCACACGGCTTTCCCTTATGACTCATGCCTCCTGAGGCTCCCACGTGGGGTCCAAGGTCTTCCTCGTATGAGCATGGGCGCAGCACGGCGCGGATGGCACTTCGCTTGCTGAGGCGGATCGTCTTTTGTCCAATAAGGCAATAATTTGCATTTGAACGAGCGCGAATACACGAGGTGGCGGCAGCGTGGTTTCCCAAGGTTCAGCTCCACCTATGTTGCTAAGCGCGGCTGCTTCGAGGTTTGTTGAGAAGTGCTGTGTGCGGACTTGCAGCGTCGCCGAGGACCAAAGTTACGTCCCCAAGGAGCCCAGCTGGACGTGCAAGTACGAGGATTGGGTTCTCTGCAGCCGAAATGCTGCTGCACAGCAGTTACCAAATGGCCACGTCATCATCACATGCGGATTTGGGTGGAACCAGAATATCACGGATACCGAGGTGGGAGGGCATCTCGGCGATTCTTTAGCCGCGCAGATTCCATAGCATCACGTACCCTGCGCGCTGCCAGTGTGGTGCAATGCGATCCTGCTTGTCGCAGAAGCGCCTCACTCCCCACCAGCTGCCACAATCCGGCATGCTGCAGGAGGGTTTCGCCCCTTGTTGGGTGATGAGTGCAGTCGTGTCGCAGTGTGAACATGTTATAGGTCATGTGAGCAGATGCAGGCCAGCCTAGGTGTGAGAGTGAGGTATGCCCCACTCGGTGGTGCATGCATATATACAAGGCTACCGACCTCACAAGGCGGCATATGCGATGAGTGGTCCATCATACACTTCTGTGGTGTACATGGATCCTTTTGTAGTGTTCACCCAACGGAGTGCCTGCACAGTTTGAATTAGAATGATATGTCGACTTGTGTGATGTGGCGCAGTATGCTGGATTGGTTGGGCATTGGGAGGTTGTCGAGCTGGACTCTGACTGCAACAAGCTGTGGTCGATGGACAGTGCAACTGCATTCCCTCGTTCATTAGTGTACAACAAGTCTGTCTCGCCGTCCTACATCTCCGAAGAGGCGCTAACCATTTATAACTCTATATCCTCCAAGGTTTGGTCCTTCAACGGCATCTATGGCGCTCCTTTTTATCAGTCTGATTATTCAGGTCAGAATCTCCTATCTCTACCTGCCCTTGCAACTGCTATTTCAAAGAATCGGTGGACAGAATTGCACACTGATCTAAACTCCTAATACTTTAAACAATACCAGATGCACGATTGCTCTATTCATGACCATGGACCCGTGGCATTTATTCGCCGTATCAACGATACTATAGAGAGGTGCTCATACAAACTTTGTCATGAAGCAACTTATTTTGATCCCTTTCGTCTCATGCGATATCAGGGGTTGCCTTCAGGTTTGCAGAATCAAGACATGTATGCAGATGTGTTGGAATGCAGTCAAGAAGTTTGGGAAAAGTCTCAAGTAATTTCAAGTCTGGCAAGCTATACCATGTGGACCTCGGGAGACCAATTAAAATGATGTATGTGCACGCAATCACTTGGGTAGGGTGTATCGTTTCTAGGAGCGTCTTGTTACGCTCGTATTGATTTGATTTTGTCACCCGTTCGATTTGGGTTTGCTACTGCTTAAATAATACAGGAGTCCTCTAATTTGCACATTTTGATAACTTGATAATAAAGTATTCTAAAAATCGATGTACGCAACGTCTAGACAAAATCGTTTTATGACTTTGTTACCACGGAAAGAAATTTAAAAGCCTTTGACTATGCTTTGCTTTATGCGGAACTCGTCAAGATTTTGATATGAAGTATTCACAGCATTGCACAAGCAACAAAGTAGCAATAAACCAACACGCACTTAATACTTACATTTCTACGTAAAGGCATGTGATATATATCTACGCACAGGCATTTTCACAGGCACTTATTACGTCGATTTCACAACAGCTAAGCCTGCAATTGTGCCCTCAAGCATCTTATGAACTACGCATGCCAGGCTAAATTTCTCGGTTGTTTCATGTGCGCGAGAGTGTTGACAGAGAATCACTACCGGACTTCAAGGACCTGCGGAAGGAGGACGACGTGGCTCACATTAGACTACACGAGGGTTGGGATGGTACTGCACCTTCTAAGCGCCCTTACAAGATGTCCATGGTGGAGCTGAACCAACTAAGGGCAAGACTGGATGAACTCCTTAGCAAGGGTTTTGTCCTTCCGTCGTCGAGTCCTTTCGCAACCCCAGTATTAATGGTTCCCAAACCTGGAAAGCCGGAGGTCCTCCGCATGGTGGCGGATTATCGATTCCTATCCAGTATATTTGTTAAGGACCGGTATCCACTTCCCGACATTCAAGCACTATTGTATGCGATGCATGGAGCCAAGTACTTTTCATCCTTTGATGCCGTGGATGGATGCTGGCAGATGACCATGGCTCCTGAGGATGTAGAGAAAACTGCCTTCACCTCGCCTTATAGGTCGTATGAGTGGTTGGTAATGCCTATGGGATTGGCCAACGGTGCTTCCTGTTATCAACGAAGAGTGCAACGAGCCTTAGGACACCTTCCAGTCGTGAGGGTGTTCATCGACGACTGCCTACTCTTCTCGGACACGTTGGAGGAACACTACGCCCATTTCTCGAGGTCTGCGAAGCCCAAGGGATATACTTGAAGGAGTCGAAATGTAAACTGTTGCAACCTCAAAACAGGTTTCTGGGACACGCGGTTTCACGTGAAGGTAGTCAGCCTCAACCTGACAAGTCAGCAGCCATACGAGATTCGCCGGACTTGGAAAATGCAACCCATGTTCGGCAGTTTCTGGGACTGGCTGGTTATTATCGGCGGTATGTGCTAGGTTTTTCCGAGATCGCTCACCAAAATATATGTCATTTGGCAATGGGGAGCTACTCAGCGTTGGGCTTTTGATGAGATCAAGAAGGCTTTGTGCTCAGCTCCTACGCTGGCTTCACCGGATATGAAAGCGGCCGCGGACCGAAGGGCGCGACACCCCTTTGTAGTCCAAACCGACGCCAATGGAGTAGCCTCAAGAGGAGTCCTAATGCAAGACGTGGGAAAAGGACTTCAACTCATCGCCTTCGAAAGCCGCAAGTTTTTAGGAGCGGAGCAAAACTATCACGCGGGAGAACGCGAGCTGTGTGCTCTGCACCATTGCACCACCCAGACTTGGTGACAGTATCTCACGCTAGACTGAGTTTAAACTTCAAGGAGATCACAAACCGCTGGTATGCGTGGCGCATGTCTCCGGGACAACCATTGAGTCGCCGTCAGGCTAGATGGTACATGGACTTAGTAGAAGTAGGGGTACCCGAAATGGAATACATTCTTGGGGCTTTACTGTGGGTTCCGTGGAGGCGCTGTCCCAACGGCCGGACTACCAGGAGATATCTGCTCGAGCTAGAAGGACTAGTGGAAGCAGGATTTATACGCATCCAATCACTGGGCGGCCGCAACAACCTTCACCTCGACCAGAAACCAATGAGGAGCATTGCAGACCCACCGCGGGAAGGGGTCGCCAAGGAAGAGCACCTCTGGGAGTAGTAGAATCAAGCCGCGGAAGTAGCCTACGAGGACGCAATACTCGATGTGAAACCGCCGTAAGAATCCAAAACCCACTCGGACACTAAACCGTTCAAGGGATCCACCCCGACTCCCTACAAGGACGTTCCCAAACCTTTGACGGAACCCGGCGACCGTCAAGATTGGAAGCTTCGTTCGGGCATGTTCGACTTTCTGAGTCAGGAATATGGGCCTTTCGATGTAGACGCGTGTTGTGACCTTGGAGGAAAGAACCGACATGTCAATCGCTATTGGAATGTCTGAAGGAACAATGGCGAGGCCTCGATCATTGGTGCAACCCTCATTTTTCCTCGAACCACCTAATAATAAGAATAAGAATAAGAGTAAGAATAATAATAAAACAGTTACGCCAATTTTCAACTAATGCTCACTATTGCATACAAATCCGGGTTTTCATGAATAAATCACAATATTCTGTAAAAGTTCGATAATGCATTATTAGTATCGAGGATAGTTAATATATTGTGAAAAACGGTTGAAACCAGTTAACATTCAGTGAATGGCGTGTTAAAGTGCAAACGGCAAGGGATGTCGGAATAACACGACATTCGCGTGTAAAATAATAGGTTCCTGAAATATGTTTTACATCTAAAAAACCGTTCCCAATGTACATTGAATAGGCACGCATACTCTCGGATCATTGCATCTGCAAGTCCCTCGCTTTGACGTAAGGATGGAACATGATGTGAACTATATGTGCCTTCCCATCAACATCCACACCATCCACCGGGGATATCAACTGCACAATTGGCACTCTCAAGTTCCCACATGCTTCTTGAACCCGAGGCAAAGAAGATTCGTCTACGTCAGAAAACAATACTTGTAACACAGCTTCGTGCTTGCATGAATCTCCTTCACCTGTGGCAACGAACATACGAAGGGTACCGTAAATGTGGTCACCCTCGTGAATAGCATGAACAACAGGTCTCTTGTCCACTGTGTATGTGTTGGTTCCATCATAGTAAGATTTAAAGAACCGAGCACTCTCCATATCAATGGTATCAAAGGCACCAGGCTCATCACACATATGTTGAGCTCGTTCGCGAGTCAACTTGTAAGAAATACGGGGTGAATGCAGATCACTTGGTAGCACCAAATCACAAATTTTGTTCGACCAAAATAAGAGGGCATCTTGCAATAAAATGCAGTTGCCGATAACTATATCAAAGTATGGTTTACCGGAGGTCAACATTAGCATAAAAACTTGCAGATCTAGATCTCGAGATATATGTGTTTTTAGTTGGTGCTTAAGTATGGTTAACACCTTAGAGATGAAGTCCCTTTTTGCAGTATGGAATATCAGCTTTTATGCGGTATCGGGCATACGTTGGTCATACGACCTCGAATGATGGCATATGAAGTTTTATGTTAAATATACTCAAATGGCGACCCGGTGAGATGCCACACATGCCCCTTATATCCCTAGTTTGCCCACAACGTCTGCTCAAAGTGCAGAGATTTCTCTGCAAACTGTTAAATGTACACGTATCCATACTTAAGGATGTGCATCGCACGTCACAATGTAGCTTTACAAAGCCACAATAGTAGAAGATTAGATGATGCTTTCCCATTTACGCAAACTATGAGGTCGATCGCGCAACTATAACGCAAGATACGCATGTTTTAGCATCGTATTTGAGCTCGAGTTTGAATATCAGCTTTGCAGTACGGGGACTTCGTCTTTAAGGTGTTAAGTATGGGAGATCGCGGAACGGGATCGACCATAACTTCTTCATGCCTTAACCACTTGACTCCCCGAAGTGCATAATATGTTTAGATAGGTTCAGCCAACCTGTTTATCAAATATTTCTTTTGGAAATTTTTATGCTAATGTTGACCTCCGGTAAACCATACCTTGATATGGGGATCGCGAACACAGTGATGCTTTGTAACTCGCTGAACAAATTGCATACAACTCGACCCAACTGTCTGACAATTTATAAGAGTGACCGAACAGATCTTCTTGATCCACAAGGTGACATACGGTAACATGGAGGTTTTGTGTTGAAAAGGCTACCGAAAACTTTTGCTCCGCAATTATTGCAAAATCCTTTATCCATTGTCTGCAGGCTTGCTTGAGTTGCTCTGTTCGCACAAAACGCGGTGTCAATAAATATACTGCCGCTTTGTGTAATAGAAGAAGCATGTCCTATTAGTATGTCTTCGGGGTGTGAGGACTGAACCAGTCTCACAGGTATGTAAGCAAATAAGTGAGTTTTGGTGGGAAAACCAGCAGTCAGAGAAATTGGAGGGAACGCTGGGAGACCTCCAATATTGCCGAGTCAGCACAGTTATAATTATTCAGAGTGATATGGAGTGGCCTGGAATGATTGATAATGAAACTGGGCTAGTCGGCAGATTCTATGATGTGACAGATCGAGTTCTCATGAAACATGATGGGACCTGACAAGAGTCGACATCGAGTTATGTTCGAAAGTTCGAGATCTGAAAACCATAGCATAAGGCAGCCGAGCAGGCTGAATGAATCAGTTTTGAAATAGTTACGGTTGACAGCCACACCTGGTTGTTGGTAACTTCGACATTAAAGAGTTAAAAGATCCGATTCATATATATCATGCTTACAGCAATATATCTCCTTGAAGGACTGAACTAGGTTCCTTTCCTGCATTGCACAGTAGACCGATAGGCTCTTAGAGAGCCCCCGAACAGTTTAAGTAATGTAAACCCAACTTAATTCCGATGGCGCTATCGAGAGTTGTAGGTACCGGATGCTATATTTTATTAGCTCAAAATGACGGCGAAAATGTCCTCTTTCGCACACGTATATGCATGTTTAGGCAAATTCAATTCATCGGTGAGAAAAATGGCGGAGGATGCGAGGGGGGTGCAAAATTGTGTGGAAATTTCAAGGATTTTTTGGGGGGTTTTATGCCCATGCTACTTCAACGCATATTTTGAGGGTCAAGATGACCTCGAATCAAAATTTTGACACGACATTAGCGTAAGAGCAACTCGAGAACGTGCCGACATAGGTCCCCAAAATTTCATAGGAGCTTCGAGGAAGCCCCCACGTGCTCTTAAAGCTAAGTTGGGTTAACCCGACTTAACAAAAAAATCGGGAAATCAAGCACACAGCCAAACGAAACCGGTCAGTTACACCCCATATCCGGTAGGCTATTTAATTTAGATTATTTCTTTGTGATTTTAGATTAACCCATTTTCATGTTGATTTTAGATTAAGTTTTCTTGATGTCATCCGGCTATTACCGGTGCATGCATCCATGACGCTGTACTGTACCTGTTGAGCTATCGCCATGCCATGCGAAATATTTCACTGAAGAGTTGTCTTGCCGTGATGTCCATATGTCCGAATGGAACCAAAAACCGTTCGATTTTAATCGAACGGTTTTTGGCTCCATTCGGAAAGATTCACGGCCGTGAATCTAAAAGTCACGGCCGTGAATAACAGGGATATGTGACTTTTATTATTTGCCATCTTTGCCACAATAGACACTCACGGCGTGTTCTGCTTGAAAAAAAGTAAGTAACTTGAAGCCTTGAGCTTCAAGTAACTCAAAGATATGTATCTTGGCAGTATGTGTGCCAAGTTTCGTGCTCTAGGACGCACGGGAAGCCCTCGGCTGTTTGGCATCTTTGGGTTTGGGTGTCACGTTCGAACCCAAACCCAAAACATCTGCCTTAGAAATAGATTGCGCGTTTCGCGCACAAGTAACTTGAAGCCTTGAGCTTCTGGTAACTTAAATATATGTACCATGGTAGTATTCGTGCCAAGTTTCGTGCGTTAGGACGCACGGGAAGCCCTCGGCTGTTTGGCATCTTTGGGTTTGGGTGTCACGTTCGAACCCAAACCCAAAACATCTGCCTTAGAAATAGATTGCGCGTTTCGCGCACAAGTAACTTGAAGCCTTGAGCTTCTGGTAACTTGAATATATGTACCATGGTAGTATTCGTGCCAAGTTTCGTGCGTTAGGACGCACGGGAAGCCCTCGGCTGTTTGGCATCTTTGGGTTTGGGTGTCACGTTCGAACCCAAACCCAAAACATCTGCCTTAGAAATAAATTGCGCGTTTCGCGCACAAGTAACTTGAAGCCTTGAGCTTCTGGTAACTTAAATATATGTACCATGGTAGTATTCGTGCCAAGTTTCGTGCTCTAGGACGCACGGGAAGCCCTCGGCTGTTTGGCATCTTTGGGTTTGGGTGTCACGTTCGAACCCAAACCCAAAACATCTGCCTTAGAAATAGATTGCGCGTTTCGCGCACAAGTAACTTGAAGCCTTGAGCTTCTGGTAACTTAAATATATGTACCATGGTAGTATTCGTGCCAAGTTTCGTGCGTTAGGACGCACGGGAAGCCCTCGGCTGTTTGCCATCTTTGGGTTTGGGTGTCACGTTCGAACCCAAACCCAAAACATCTGCCTTAGAAATAGATTGCGCGTTTCGCGCACAAGTAACTTGAAGCCTTGAGCTTCTGGTAACTTAAATATATGTACCATGGTAGTATTCGTGCCAAGTTTCGTGCGTTAGGACGCACGGGAAGCCCTCGGCTGTTTGCCATCTTTGGGTTTGGGTACGTTCGAACCCAAACCCAAAGGCAAAGGCATAGGACAGTTTCGTAGATTCTGTCCCGATGCCTTTGCAACCTCGCTTGCTAACTCATATTACAATGAATATTCAACATTCAAGCGTTGGATACCCCACGCCAACGGGAAGCGCTCGGCTGATTTGTTATTTGGGTATGCGCACCCAAATGACAAAAAACGCATCTTTGAAACTCGTTAGTTTCAAAGATGCGTGGCCGATGCCTTCGTGCTTATGTGTGATAATCCATATGAAATATTCCATGCAGAATAAATGTGAATATCCCGCACAAACGGGAAGCGCTCGGCCGTTTTGTAAAATTAGGGTGCACCCAAAATACAAATTTTGCTGGTCTCTTGCTGGTCGCGTGCAGCGGTAAAAG
This sequence comes from Cymbomonas tetramitiformis, assembly GCA_001247695.2. Taxonomy (NCBI): domain Eukaryota; kingdom Viridiplantae; phylum Chlorophyta; class Pyramimonadophyceae; order Pyramimonadales; family Pyramimonadaceae; genus Cymbomonas; species Cymbomonas tetramitiformis. The sequence goes on along the minus strand of LGRX02027843.1, from coordinate 41,542 downwards.
GCAAGTCAAAGGGTTTAGGAAAAGAAAAGAAAAAGAAAAAGGACTCAATTATAACGTTGAGTGGGCTTTTATAGGGCGCCGTCCCTTTTAGCCTATTACCACTATTAAGTTATCTCCTATTCAAGCTGCACACTTTTGCAAAGCAAGGAACTCGGTCTGAAAAGATGTGTTGAGGCCCCAAACCCTGAAGCTGACGGCAGAGCTAAACAGTTACCCGCTCCGCAGTGGCACAGGGTTATTGTTCTAATGCGGTGCAGGAACTTTAAACAGACAGGGGCTTTAGTCAGCACTACACTTGAGGAATAGGCTTGCAAGTGGTGGCTAGGCTCTGTGGGATCCTAAGCAGTCCTCGACTGATCGGGTTCTTAGGATTATGGGTAAGCCGTCCCCCGCGGTCCCACGGGTCCTCTGGATCCTCTCACCGCAAATACAGCACAATACAGCCGCTGGAAAAACCTTCGTGGGAAAAGCGGCGCGATCGAGATGCTGGCACAATATTGTTCTGAGATTGGCAAGGCGTGAGATCCGAAGTGAGCTTGTCGCGATGCTCTGTCTACAGTAAACATTGTGGCTGATTATAGTGTCTCCACTGCTTGGCACCATATTGTCCTAGGATTAGCAAAGCTTGAAGTCTCGCAAACGACATACTGTCTCTGACTTCAGTTACAGGAGGGAGTTGCCCCACCCAGTTAAGCAGTCGCCTGATCAGTGGATCGAGTTAAGCGGACTCGCCACGATGCCCTTTCCACAGCAAGTAAGGTGTCTGATTCAAGTATCTCTACTGTGGCAAAATTATCGGTCGTATACTGAGAACATGGATCGCCCCTCAGGGCTGAGTGACGTCGAACGCTGCAGGGATCCCGACGCCTGCTTCTCAATAGCAGGCACTGACTCTGAGCGTTTACTGTGTGTCTCTCTTCTCCATGTAAGCGATTTTCTTGCCTTGGGATTCTTGCGATCCCCTTTGTCACCAGTGCTGCCCTTCGCTCTTTTCGTTCCTGTGGACAAAGGTCCTAAGGCCACAAAGGATGAAGTGGCGGCTGGTGTCACTGGTTCTCCTGTGTCTGTTGGAGATGCGCAAGTCTCTACCAAAGTATCTGAGCTCTGATTTTTCGAGGGTTTCGTCACGCGAGATGTTGGAACGTCTGTTGGCTCAGTGTCTCTTTTTTCAGACTGTGTGACTCTGCGTGATTCCCGAAGATTTTTGCGCCTCAGCGTTCTCGCACTAGGGCCCTTTCTAGTATCCTTGGTTCCCAGATGCGCTGCGCACTCAGATTCATGACTTTCCTTGTTCGAGATTAAAGCGCGCTTTGCTGTGGTTACTGTGGCGCGCGCCTTTGTATCCAGCAGCTTTGTATCTACACAGCTTCGAGTAGATTTCTTGTGACAACCTGTGAGTCGGAAAGCTGAGAGAGGGATTGCGAACCAGCTGCCCCCTGCGAGAGCGCGGTAAAATTCCCTTTCGCCAAACTCAACGTGCGTAGTGCTGCTGTGGCACAGCTCACAACTTGTCGTAGGTGGATTTCCACGCTCACAAGAAGCGGATCAGACGGCTGTTTTTTGCGACCGGATTTTGCCATACTGATGAGCCTCTACTCGTCTCGAAACGCGTGTCAAAATACTCCTCAGAAATACAGTAATAATACCATACAAAAGAAAAAATTGCCACTCATTATCATAAAAATTATCGCGATAATAAAATCAAAAGGCGGCTGGCATTTTTTCAGAGAGGTGCGTGCGTTGACCGGTCGACGTTGTGAGGGTTTAGGATATAGATGAAGTACAGAGGCCTTTTTTTCAAGCAGAACACGCCGTGAGTGTCTATTACAACGGCGCACACCATTATCACAAGCGAGACAAATCTTCTTAAAGCTTTTTGGAGGCTTCCTCATGCTGGCACCAGCGGGAACGAGAGCGTTTGACCTGTGTGCACATTATTTGAATACGAGTCGTGAAAAGGACCACCGGTCATAGCCGGATGACATCAAGAAAACTTAATCTAAAATCAACATGAAAATGAGTTAATCTAAAATCACAAAGAAATAATCTGAATTAATTATTTTCCCCCCATATCCTTCGACTAGTCAAGCAACACACATATCAACTATACAAAAGGGACATAGTGGGCCATCGTCTAGCATCGCTTTGGTAGTAGAATGTCGATTTTCAACAAGATAATCGCCTCGGAAGTTAGCTTCTTAAGTTGGGTTAACCCAACCTAACGTTGGGTAATAGACAATTACACTCACGCCTCTTTCCCGCCGCCTGGGGGCATTGCGACGCAGGCTTCGGCTCTGGTGTGTGACCCTGCAGGCGCGGGTACCACGCCGGAGGAGCAGGTTCCGGCAGGTGGTGCGGCGGCATCGGCATCCGCCGTGCCGGCCCCTGCTATGCCTGTCTTGGAGAATGAAAAGAGCTCGTTGAGCTCTACGGCTACGGCTCACCCGTGTCCCTTCAATCGACACGGGTGACCACTACGGAGAAGTCGGGCGGTGAGTTCGCGGGGGTTGTGGAAACTGTCAACCACGCTGCGGTTGCGCCGGTTGACTTGACCGGCTACGACACCGACGACTACGAGTATTTTGCAGACGGCAGCTTCGCCGTCAAGCCGCGGGCTCCGGCCATCTCGGCCAATCATGCGTCAGGGCCCGCAGCCCACGTGCCTGAGTCTGGTGGTGCTTCCCGCACCTACGGATGTACTGTAGCAAGCCACCATGGGGCTTCCCCGCACATGCGGGCCCGTGGGGGTTTCCTTACAGTAAGAGTGCACCAATAAGTAAACAGAGATTTCAGGGTCAGCCAGCTTTTCTCCTAAACTTGTGACCCCCCAGCTTCGGTACCTAAGAGAGCCAATGAAATATGAGAAAACCGCTTCTTTTGCCAGCTAGCTTTTCTCATCCTTAAGAGTGAAAATTCAGTTTTCCTCGTATTGGATTCGCAGCACATCCTCACTCGTCGAAAAAACAGCCCACTGCCGTGATGGACGATGCGACCCGTATCCTATACGTACGGACATACCGATATAATATGCATCTTTGAAAATGATTCAATGATGCATATTTGGTTTCATCCGAAACTGAAATTATCTTCTAGTGCGCCCGCGATGCCGATAGGGTTATCAATAGGGGACTAACTTTTAATGTACTCCGCCTTTGGGGGTGAAATTGCACCCAACATATGAGCTTATATATACGAACATAGTGGCATATCGAACGCATGATTCCGGTCACGTTTCATCCGAAACTGAAATTATCTTCTAGTGCGCCCGCGATACCGATAGGGTTATCAATAGGGGACCAACTTTTAATGTACTCCGCCTTTGGGGGTGAAATTGCACCCAACATATGAGCTTGTATATACGAACTTATTGGAACATATTTGAAAAAGTTCTCCCCTACTTTTATCACAATTTACAGCTTTAATCCTCTTATTTTGTTGTAGATTAAGAAAATGTCCTGGGGTCTAGCCAGCCTCGATATTTCTTATTTTTGCCAATCTCTTAACTTTTAAAACCAGCCAGCTTTTCTCCTAAACTTAGACCCCCCCCAAAAAAAAGCTGGTCTGTTTTCTTAACGTAGAATTCTCTTATTGGTGCACTCTACCGTACTTTCTCTCCCTTATCCTTTTCATCTCGATCATGGTGGGGGGCGCCGCCTACACTGGCGGCAATGATGACATCGACTCTGCGCAGTGTATCGGGTCGGGCACTGCGCCGCGGTGGTGCGGGGGGATTTATGCATCTACCCTGGTGTGTCCGAGCTGGACCCCGTCACTCTGGATGCAGTACTGCACTCCCTGGGTGCTGCGACGGTGGCTCACCGGCCGCCTGACCCACTGGAGAGCAGTGTTGCAAGCTACTACCGTGGACATTGTGGTGACGGTGCCCCTCTGGACTTTGGCCCCGAGTAGCTTTCCTTCTGACTCTGGCAGTGCACCACTTTCTGGTGGTGTACTGAGATGTACTTTGACCTCAACATGGTCTTCAATTTGGTTTTATGCTTTCTATTTTGCCAGGGTGAATTCTGAACGGCCACGGAACGTGTCCGCTCAGGAGCCGATAAAGCCGCTGCCGGAGATGCAGGCGTCGGCTTGTATCGCATCCCTCATGAGGAACGCAATTATTTCCCCCAACAGTCGCGGCGGGACCAGCCGCGTGCCCCGCGGGTCCAGCGGGGTACCGACAACGGCAGATTGGGAGAAAACAGAGCGTTCCTTCGTGTGTCACTCCTCGGCGTCTACGTGGCACGGTGGGGATTCAGTACTCTGTACCGCACCAGAATCGCCATCAATAGCCTGAGTAGCTCAAACGGCAGAGCGCTCGCCCGGCATGCGAGAGGTCCGGGGATCGATTCCCGGCCTGGCTCACCTTTTTCGGGCTTCTGGTCTAGCGGTACAGTTTCTGTTTCCCCATGAGGTTATGCTGGATGTGACACACCGTGTGTCACTTCCTATTATCTGTACTAGTACTCGGTACAGTACGGGTGTCACAGGTTTAGGGCTTCCGGCATAAAGCCGAGACTATCTTATGTTTTATTTACACTCTTGCAAACCGAAAGTGAAAGCATTCTGACCGTAACTCAATATATAGTCGTAGCTATATATCTCACAGGTTATGGTGCGCCAGGCACCTTCCACTACTTTTGGTAGCATGGTTGGCTAAACGCCTCCGCTTGGTGGGGCGTTGGGGGCCCCATTTGATGGTTGCGCTATGAGAGCTCGCGGTTGAGGCACGCGTCGTTACGGAGTAATTGTGTTTATCGCTGCAGCGTACCCTACGTGATTTTCTGGATGTCCACGGGATTTTCGTTTTGACTGGAATTGATCACTCTTTGTCGCGGGCTTCTTGCGCAACGTGTACTTCGACTTCCACATTTCTACAATTGGGATTTCACAGTTACGGACGTTTTGACTGCTTTTGCCATCACATTTCCGCGAGTTCCTCCTCTCCGCGCCATCGCCACCTTACCCCGACGTACCCACCTATAGGATTTTTCTATCATGAGTGTTTCTTCGCACGCTACGCCTCCCATGGGGGCTCACAACCGAATCCGGCTTGACACGATTTTTTCCCGAGACGTTGGGATGCGCTATCGGCCGACACCTGCATCTATCTCCGGCGGCTAATTTGACGGCCCCTGAGCGGACACGTGCCGTGGCCGTTCAGAATTCATCATGGGACGTGGATTTGATCAAGAGGACATCTCGAGACGCTCTTGGCTCCAAAGATGCGTCATTCCGAGGTGACGAATCGGACCGCAATGTACTATGGACATCGTTGGTGACATCTTTACAATCGGCATTTGAGCTGAAGGACGCCGCCAACGACACCCTCTTCGACTTGGCGGATGCCACCAAGGAGGTCAACAACGTCTACAACGCCATCCTCTTTACGGCGTTGACATCTTTGACGAGACCGCATTCACCCGCAAGGCGTTGGGTGGACGCTTCTGGACGTGCTTCTCCGCGAGATGGGAAGCGGGCTTTGCTTGAGGTCACGAAAAGGCTACTTCCTCGAGTTCTCCGACCCCTTGGGAACTCCGAGGAGTTGTGTGCCATCCACTTCGCCTCCAACCTCGACCCCGATCCGTTAATCCAAGACTTCGACGCAGGGAAGATATCTTCCTGGGATTGGCCGGCCCGGGGCCGTGTCCCGGAGGCCCGGGCCGAAGGCGGGCCGAAGGCGGAGTTGCGGATGGGCCGAGTCGCATTGAGGGGAAAATCGATAAATTTCCAAAGTTTTATCGATTTTTGACAAATTGTCATACTTAAAATTAAAATTTTGCGCCTGCGGCGGGCAATTTTGGGTTCGGGCCGAGACGGGCCGAAATGTGGTCGAAGTAAATTCCCAATGCGGGCCGAGTCATCTCCGCGGAAGATATCTACCCTGCTTCGACGCCTGCCTAACGGCTATCCGCAACTCGCCCTCTGGCCCGCTCGACGACATGATGGCCAAGAAGCAGCTACTCGCGTCCCTCGACCCCATCATGTACGACAAGGTCACCACACCGCTTCGGCTCGACGTGGACTTGGCCAAGGTCGACCTCGAGGACATCTACGCCCACATTCTCGAGATTTGGGAGAGCGAAAACGGTGTTGGCCGCGGGAAGCAGCCTAAACCGTCACCTCCGACTTCCCCGGCATTG
>LGRX02027843.1:0-35153 GCA_001247695.2 Cymbomonas tetramitiformis | reverse complement strand
GTGCTAGGATGTCAGGTAGCCCCTCATTTGTGTCGCACGGGGTATTTTATTTGTCGTGTCGCAAAAGATTCGTTTATATTAACGACGCTTCGCAGCTTTTTCAGAAATATGCTGTTTTTCATTTCGTTTCCCTTAAAGGAGCGAAACAGGTTTCCTGGAAAAAAGTGACATCAACAGGCCACACCGCAGGAGCTGTCCCTCAAAATTATGCCGTTGGAAAATTTTCGAAAATTTTCTGCCCATGTCAGCAGTCCTACCCCGGATTGTGTCGAGCGCTCGCGCTTTACCGGCCAATCATGATACGATAGCATATCAGCAGTCCTACCCCGGATTCTTTCGACCGACAACGAGAGAAACGTTTAACAATTCAAAATTATACCACGAAGATATATATGCTGTTTTTCATCCATGTCAGCAGTCCTACCCCGGATTGTGTCGAGCGCTCGCGCTTTACCGGCCAATCATGATACGATAGCATCTCAGCAGTCCTACCCCGGATTCTTTCGACCGATCGTTCGTAACCGACAACGAGAGACACGGGTAACAATTCCATATTTTACCCCGAAGATATGTGGAATTTACAATTATGAATTTGTCGCAAAACTGCTCTAACAGGTTTACCGATCTCAACATCATCATCAGCAGTCCTACCCCGGATTGTTTCGGCCGATCGCTAGTAACCGACAACGAGAGACACGGGTAACAATTCCATATTTTACCCCGAAGATATGCGGAATTTACAATTATTTACGCATCTCGTCATTCAAGATCATCTCACCACTCCTATCGGCGGCGCGGCTCGGACAAAAGTGGATATGGTATGATCCTGGTCGGCAACGTTTTCATTTTTCTCCAAGCTCTTATCTTGCGCCTACCTGCCCGCTGTCTCAGCGCGCGGCTTGTGTTTTTGTTTGATTAATGATTTTTGCGCGCTACTTTTCTTTAGCGATATTTCATATCGAGCATGTTTTCGTGTGCATGCGTGGAACCCGGCGGGGGGGCGTTCCTGCGATGTTCTTCCATGAGCCGCATCCCACCAGCAGCCCATCCTGCGATACATGGATGATTGGAGGCCGTCGGGCGTCTTTGCATCCCGCCTGACGGTTTGGGTTCAATTTTCAACAGGAATTCTTCCTTCCTGAGCAGCGCTCTGTTTTTTTGCAGGTTTATGCTGTGCCTTTTCTGAAGGCGCCAGCAACGGCCATAGTGTATAATTCATGCTGTGCCTTGTCTGAAGCCGCCAGCAACGTTCCTGGCGGCATCTTTCCCTCTGGCCCTACTAAGCTGAAGGGGTGCTTGGAGACCGGCGGGATTCTCCGACGGGTTGGGTTCGATTCCCAACGTCTTTACTAACCAGCGTTTCGTTTTTTGCAGGTTTTGTTTTTTACGCCGAGCATCCTTTTATGCCGCCAGCAGAGTGCTCGCGGCATCCTGTGACTTCCAGCTCTGTTTAGGTTTCGCCGATTATTGATGTTCAGAATTTTAGATGTTCCACCCACTGTTCCGCTGCTGTTTTCAAAACGTCTATTTTGTACGTAGACGCCCACCCGAGGGTGAAATGCGGACAGCAGTTGGCTGTCGGTATTGGGTTCGATCCCCAACGTCCTGACTGATTCGCTGTTCGTGTGCTGCAGGAAACGTTTTGGTTCCGAAGATTTTGGAACGTGCGCTGTGCTCTAGTTTCCTAGTTTAGATTTTCATATCGCCCTCGGGTAGTTGAATCCTTGTATTAGAAACTAGCAGCCTAGTAGTAATAAGTATTTATGCTAATATTTTTTAAGAGAGTAATCGGTTTTCCTCTTAGTATCTTTATCCATCTGAAATGCTTGCTTGCTTGCTACTCATGTATGCCTCGTGCTATATGAATGTCCCCAAGTGATCGTGTAATACACCTGTGTTTTATGTAATATTCGCGGTACTACTCGTTCAGTAATTTTGTTTTTCAAGTCATAATCGCGGTACTATTCGTTTGTGTTCCCCCTAGCTTAATTTCATTTTCGGAAATTTTCTGTGAATTTTCACGACAGAAATGAGCGTGGTCCTCATGATTGTCGCACCTGCGACAGACATGAGCCCCCAGCTCATTTCTGTCGCACGGTATAATTCCAATCTGTCTTGCGACACGACAAATAAAATACCCGGTGCGACAAATTTGAAGTGCTACCAGGATGTCACGGACACGAGACGGAAGCAGGGTCAGGCTAGGGGCTAGTCAGAGCCCATAATAACTAAGCCTAAACCCGAAGTCCAGCACACCAACCGTGGGTGTGACTACCTAGTAAGGCAGGTACAGGGTATACAGCCACGTGATAACAAACAGACACCTACGTGCAACTCGGTGGAAACCGATCACTTCTAGCTGGGTGCCGGGGTCTTGACCCGGTCATCCCACTACTGGGCTAAAGCTAATCAAGCTGCCAGGATGACTGAGTAGAAACTCAGCCACTTCGAAGCTGGTCAGCAGAGCCGAGTTCAGCGGTTGGGATGTAAACACAGAGTAATCCCGAAGTGAATTGCAGACTGTCTCTTTGAAATTGAGCACCACCAGGCCCAAGTGGGCAAGGCGGTTCCACAGCAGAAAGTAAATCAACTGAAGAACTCAGACAAGCAGATCCCCATGGTGGTTTGAACCCTGAAGAAAGAGACAAAAGAACTCGATCGTCAGGCGGCCAATCACGGATGTCCAGAGAGCCAAGTGGCGGATCCGAAGCAAAGAGATCCCCAGTAGACCGAAGGACGGTGACTCCGGGCTCAACCAGGCCCCTGTCACCACCGCCCACGGCAACCAGAGATGCCGTAGCACTGGCCAGTAGAGAACAACAGAGCATCGAGGACATTAACGCACACCGGAGAAAACTCGGCGGCGCCCGTGGACGGCAAATCGGAGCTGCTAGTGGCGATGCCCCCCTGTCAGAGTCATGCTCAAGAGTGCCGAAGGAGTCAAAAGCCACTTGCTGCCCGCCGTCAGAGTCATCGTCAGAGCCTTGGTCGTTGTCAGAGATTTCAGAGCCAATGTCAGAAGCCTCAATCGTCATGCCAGCAAACAGCGGAGCCGGTGCAGAGTCGCCAAGCTGGAGCGATGGGACAGAACCAGGCAAGCCGAGAGAGCCAGGGACAGCCACTGGTGGGTCATGAGCCGTAGGCACACCACCAGCCACGAGTGCAGAGGGATCCCGAACCGCAGGCGGTGGTGGAATCGAACCCCGTGCACCCGAGTGGAACGTGGCTAGAGGAAAGTGAGCCACGCCGTCATCGTCAGCTGCCGCATCCTGAGCGGAAGCCGCCGCATCCCGAAAGTGCCGCAGAGACGTGGGCTCAGCCGTCACAAAAGAATGCGCCGACAGCTCGCACACCTCTGGGCGACCCTCCATCGCGCAGAGCGACTCGAAGGCATGTTCATCCCCAGCGTCATAGAACCGCTGGAAACGAGCAGCCATGCAGTCAGTCTCGTAGTCTTCAACCGCACTACAATAGTGGGCAGAGTGAAGACCGCCGTTGGGGCATTCAGCATGCCAGTGCTTCAAACCACTTTGTGCACACACTGCATTCTGACAGTGGGGCACGAAGGCACCACTCTTCTTGTCAAATGAGACAGGAGGAGCGGTGCCAAGTGGCTTAACACCAGCACGATGATGCTTAGCAGCAGAGCGGGTAAGGTGCTTGCCCGCAGGCGGAGGCCCTTCCCGCTTCTGCCGCTTCAGGTCACGAATGTCCTGTTGCATGCGCTCCAGCTGCTTCTGCAGACTGGACAACGCCGCAGCCAGGTCAGACGCGCCATCGCCGAATGACAGAGCAGAGACAGGGGCGTCAGAGACTTTCAGGCCGTGGCGGAACTGCTCCCGCACACGAGCCTGAATAGTCAGGAGAGACACGCCCTGCCGCTGGTCAGCTCGAGCCAGAGAGTTAGCCAAATCACGGTATAGCCACGAATCGCCGAGAGCCTTCAGAAACTGCCGCTTCACCGCGTCCTCTGGCAAGTTGTGGGAACGCTGAACGTCCCTCAACAGGCCATTGAACTCGCGGATGCCACGGTCAGGATCTTTGCTGCTGGGGATGCGGACCGCCAGCAGCAACTCAAAAGAGTCAAAGGGTTCCGAACGCTCCTGGAGCATGCGCACCACCTCAAGGGCAGCGCGCTTGCCATCTCCAGGAACGTCGGACCCAGAGGCCTCAAGCCAGTCACGGGCAGGTGAGCCAGGGCGAGCCAGAAATGTCAGAGCCGAGAGCAACAACTCATTTGCCTCATGCCTGGCCTCAACTGCCATGTCAGCTAAGTCAAACAGGGGAGCAAACGCCGATGACTGAAGCACGAACTGTGCGCGCAACTCATGCATTAACTGTGAAAAAATGTCCACTGCGTCCGCCTCTGTCCCTGCAAAGCGCTCCGATTTGTCGCCAAGAATCTTTGTCGCAACGGTTTTGGCAACCTTCCTGTCGAAATTGTCACGAGCCAGCTGCTTACACTTGTCCAATATTTCCCTCGCAGCTGCGGTGGTCGGAGCTGGCAGCTGCGGGGTGTGTGGCGTCGCAGAATGTTGCGCACCCACATCATCGAAAATAGTTTCTAATCTACGGACGCGAGACCGCGTCATGTTGTTCGTTGTGGTAACCATGATAGAGAGAGACAGGGGAGAAGGTTGAGCTAAACAGGGAGATGGTGGAAGAACGCTTACAGCGGCCAGATAGTCTGTAGAAGTCTCAGCTGACAGATCAAAATTCACAGGTCGTAAGCGAAACCATGAGAGCGGCCAAAATTAGTTACGTGTGGAACGACCTCGCCGGAGCCAGCGGCGCACGAAACAGATTAACTCTCGCTGCGACGATGCTTCCGTAAAATAAAAATAATCCGTCACTAACTGATCTCCTGCGCAGCGAAGGCGAGCACAATGCGTGCCGCCATCACTGCCAAGTCAAAAGGCCATACTGTAAGAGTAATTCACCACCGCCCAAGTGGGCGCTCAACCCCTCCTACGTCCTACTTAGCCGAACATGGCAACAGCAAGGCGCTGTGCCATCATCAGAATCACCGGAAAGCCGGTGCGGCCTATAACCTGCGAGGAAGACAGATACGCTGTCCGGCTAAGCTCGCTAGGAAACAAACTGATAATCATATAACTTGTGTCTGGCCGAAGCTTTATGCTCTCGGAAACCCAGACAGTGAAACGATGACTGTACTACTGTACTGTACTACTGTACAGTACAGTGCTAGGATGTCACGGACACGAGACGGAAGCAGGGTCAGGCTAGGGGCTAGTCAGAGCCCATAATAACTAAGCCTAAACCCGAAGTCCAGCAATTGCTTTACTCTGGTGACGTGAACGTGAAGGACCTCATCATGGAGTTCGAGAAGCAATTGGAGGCTGCCACTTCGGCTCTCGTGACACTCAAGGACTCCGTCACGAAGGGCGACGAGCCCCTTTCGGGCTTTGTGGATTCCTCCCGTCGCCACCCGCAGCGTGACGGTAAGCGTGGTGTCTCTTTCCCACCCTCACGTTGGCGGGATGAGCGCAACAGGAGGGACGACGGCAAGTCCCATGGCCGCGACAATCGTGTTGGATGCTATGGCGGGCGAAAGAGCTTCCGCTTCGCCGCGAGCCCGCTCAAGACCGACGGGAATTGGCGACAAGACCACTACAATCAAGAAGCACTCCGCCCACAACATCTCCTTCCACGTGGCCTCCTCCGCCTTGGTCCCTGAGTGCGCGCGTTGTCCTCCTGGACACTACCACGACACCGCGAATTGCCCCACGGACGACATGGCATGCGCGGAGTGCGACTTGGTGACTGCCGACGAGAACGACGAGATCGTCTCCGCGTTCCAGACCGCCTTCGACGCTCAGGACGACGCCACCTTCGCTCGACTTTGTGGGCACCATGATCAACCCGTTGTTCGTCACGACGAAGAGCCCTTCACCTTCGCGGACGACATGCGGCCTTCGGGCGCAGTACGCGGGCTTAAAGCCTTCTCCGCCCTCTCTCCTTGCTACACGCGTGCACGAGGCGCGCACGGCTCTCCGTGAGCTGAAGCAGGTAGCCGGTGGTGCTGAATCGGCCCCACAACATTTTCCCATGATTCATTTCGGCTCGGCCGCGCCCGCCGTGGTCGACGAGAACATCGTGGAGCCTGAGCCGCAAGTGACGATCGAGAGCGACGAGAACGCGCTAATCTTCCCGAAGCAGTTCGTCGACAACGAGCCCCCCTTCGAGCAGTCCTTTATGGACGGCATGTCTGTGAAATTGGGCTTCTTCGAGCCCGAGCCGCAGGTCTCACTTCAATCCTTCAACCCGGTAGGCAATTTAATTTAGATTATTTCTCTCTGATTTTAGATTAACCCATTTTTCATGTTGATTTTAGATTAAGTTTTTTTTATCTCATCCGGCTATTACCGGTGCATGCATCCATGACGCTGCACTGTACCTGTTGAGCTATCGCCATGCCATGCGAAATATTACACTGAAGAGTTGTCTTGCCGTGATGTCCATATGTCCGAATGGAACCAAAACCGTCCGATTTTAATCGAACGGTTTTTGGTTCCATTCGGAAAGATTCACGGCCGTGAATCTAAAAGTCACGGCCGTGAATAACGACTCTTTACGCATAATGACTTTTATTATTTGCCATCTTTGCCACAATAGACACTCACGGCGTGTTCTGCTTGAAAAAAAGTAAGTAACTTGAAGCCTTGAGCTTCAAGTTACTGAAAGATATGTATCTTGGCAGTATGTGTGCCAAGTTTCGTGCTCTAGGACGCACGGGAAGCCCTCGGCTGTTTGGCATCTTTGGGTTTGGGTGTCACGTTCGAACCCAAACCCAAAACATCTGCCTTAGAAATACATTGCGCGTTTCGCGCACAAGTAACTTGAAGCCTTGAGCTTCAAGTTACTCAAAAATATGTATCTTGGCAGTATTCGTGCCAAGTTTCGTGCTCTAGGACGCACGGGAAGCCCTCGGCTGTTTGGCATCTTTGGGTTTGGGTGTCACGTTCGAACCCAAACCCAAAACATCTGCCTTAGAAATACATTGCGCGTTTCGCGCACAAGTAACTTGAAGCCTTGAGCTTCTGGTAACTTAAATATATGTATCTTGGCAGTATTCGTGCCAAGTTTCGTGCTCTAGGACGCACGGGAAGCCCTCGGCTGTTTGGCATCTTTGGGTTTGGGTGTCACGTTCGAACCCAAACCCAAAACATCTGCCTTAGAAATAAATTGCGCGTTTCGCGCACAAGTAACTTGAAGCCTTGAGCTTCTGGTAACTTAAATATATGTACCATGGTAGTATTCGTGCCAAGTTTCGTGCGTTAGGACGCACGGGAAGCCCTCGGCTGTTTGGCATCTTTGGGTTTGGGTGTCACCTTCGAACCCAAACCCAAAGGCAAAGGCATAGGACAGTTTCGTAGATTCTGTCCCGATGCCTTTGCAACCTCGCTTGCTAACTCATATTACAATGAATATTCAACATTCAAGCGTTGGATACCCCACGCCAACGGGAAGCGCTCGGCTGATTTGTTATTTGGGTATGCGCACCCAAATGACAAAAAACGCATCTTTGAAACTCGTTAGTTTCAAAGATGCGTGGCCGATGCCTTCGTGCTTATGTGTGTTAATCCATATGAAATATTCCATGGAATAAATGTGAATATCCCGCACAAACGGGAAGCGCTCGGCCGTTTTGTAAAATTAGGGTGCACCCAAAATACAAAACGCATCTTTGAAACTCGGAAGTTTCAAAGATGCTTGCCGGTCGCGTGCAGCGGTAAAAGGCAAGTCAAAGGGTTTAGGATATAGAAGAAGTACAGGGGCCTTTTTTAAAAGCAGAACACGCCAGCGAACAAAGCTTTTTGGAGGCTTCCTCATGATGGCTAGCGGGAACTAGTGCGTTTGACCTGTGTGCACATGATTTGAACAGGAGTCGTGAAAAGGACCACCGGGCATGGGCATAGCCGGATGACATAAAGAAAACTTAATCTAAAATCAACATGAAAAAGAGTTAATCTAAAATCAGCAATAAATAATCTAAATTAAATATTTTTCCCTTCAACCCCCTGCCTCCGTACATTTCTTCCACGCATGATTCGACTAGCGTGGCTGACTCGGAGTCGGGCGACGAGGAATTGCATGCGGACGCACCGCCACCCGCTCCACGGGTTGGTGGTGTCCGGACGCCGTCAATTGGAAATCTTCTCACGGCAGCAGCACTGCCGGCTCTGTTCATGTGTGTGAGCATGGCTTTGCTCGACACCGTCACCGCCTCCGCATTTTGTGGCGTGGAGATTGCTCCGCGGGCGGCGGTGTGCGGACAATACTTCAATTATCAGAATTGCGCAATGGACTTCTTCCCTGACTCCGCCTTTCTGGACTCTGGACCCGCTGGCCCCGACGACAACTTCAATCTGGACTCTGGTTCTCTGGACTTTGACACTTTTGACTTCTTCAATCTGGACTTTGGGATTGACAACAACAACATCTACGGTGAACTCTGCTTCAAGGTTGTCAATCAGACATAATCAGAATCAGATCGGATCAGATCAGATCAGATCAGATCAGAATCAGACCAGAATCAGAGGAAAATCAGACGGGTAGTAACGATCATATGTCGAGTGATACCGTAACGAAATGGAATACGCATTCGTTGGCACGGGGAATATTTCGATAAATTATCGATGTTGATCGATAATATTTCGATTTTGTCGATGGATATTGACATGTGTCGATAAAATTTCGTAGTTTGCCGATAAGATATCGATGTTCATACCGATAAACGTATTTATGAGTCGACATATATCGATAAATCATCGACACATATCGATAAAATATCGACACGATTCTGTTTGCTTTTCGCGAACATGCTTTCGAGTGTGTCCTTACAGCCCACAATGGTCGATAATTTATCGATGTGTGTCGATACCTTCATGTTTTAATGATAAATATCGACATTATGCGATTTTTATCGATACTCGTCGATAATTTATCGATAACCGCCAATATTTCATCGATGAATCGGATTCTTAGAGTGCGCCGATGTAAAATATCAGATGTGACGTTTTGATATGGGTAAAAAATTGTCCAAAATGTCCCCAAAATAGTCCCTTCAGGCACCCATATGTTCCCGTGCCTCCCACGATCAGACGAATCAGAGGTATCAGAGGTATCAGATCAGATCAGACCGATCAGATCTGATATCAGTCTGATTTTTATCTGATTGACAACCTTGCTCTGCTTTGTGGACCACTTGCAAAGTGGCTAGAGTTGTTTTGTAGCTGCTAGTAGCCTTGCTAGATCAGTGTTGGGCCAAGATGCCTTCCTGTGTGCACAGCTAGCTAGAGATTTGGGACCGCCCTGGCCAAGAGCACAGGCCCCCTCTAGAATTGTTTCCACCGCTTGAGATGGTGTGTTTCCAAACTGCAACAACCCTGCTCCACCCTAACTCTTCCTCCGTAATAGTCCAGGGTGGTGTGGTGGATGTGATGTTGGATATACCCCTAGGACTCGGGATATATTCACTCAGTGAAGGTTTTCTCAGAATGTAATAAAGTTGATAAGTTAACCCGATATAACGGGCATAAACAGTTAGGGTTCGGGTTCGGGTGACAGTCATACACACTACTATAGGAAGAGTCACAAAGCAAGCGGTGTGACTGTTCCAGCACACCACCTAGTGTGGTGACTGGCCAGCCGAAGGTGAAACCCGTGAACAAACACCATCTACAGCGGTGGAAATTGGGCTCTAAGGGAAGGCCTGTCCTTTCTGGCAGGGCGGTTCCCAGTCAAGAGTTGTAAATCTGAAACCGGTCCGTGATCGGACCCTTCTGCACATACAGCTACGGTCAATCTCACTGTGCAGGAGCGGCATGATTAACTTCCTAGCCACTAGTTGGCGGTGGCACTGCTGTGCCGGCCCGCAGCACAGTCATGGTGCCGTGAATTGAAGATGTCGATGCCGTGATTGAATCATTCGTAGAGCCAGAAAAGGAATCTGAAATTTGTCGATCGTCGTGCACAGTCGCATGGTCTCCAGAGCTCTCTTCCTCGTCATCGGACGAGTACGGCGGTGGCGGGTAAGGTGGTGACTGTGGAACATAATCAGGGTCGGGATTATACAGCCACGGCGGCCGCGGGACATTGCGGAGAGTGTGGAACCCCTGTCGTAGCTCCCGATACCGCGTCTGCCGATGCGGCGGAATAGCAGCCGGCGCCGCAAAAGTGAATGCAGGCTCGTTGTCGGTTGTCTCAGCAGCACCACCGACCTCCAGGCCGGTGTGGTCCGGTGCGCATGCCTCGCCAGGGGCGGTAGCTGTGAGTGGCGCCGCGGTGGCGCACACACAAAAGAGCGCACAAAGCATTACCGCAATCGCCGAAGAGCGGGCAAACCCCCAAGGCGGTGCACCGCATCCCGGACGAGATGCCGTAGGGCGCGGGACCGCATCCTCACCGTCAATAGAGTCACACCCAGCTGCAGAGTCGTCCACGTCGCCGTCGCAAGAGTCGGTCTCCGACTCGGCGTGCATGTACCGCATCGCGAAGTCCTTGCCCGCAGCCGTGATCGAGAGTCCCCCCATCCGCGCGATCCGGTCCGCAAAGCAGAGGTCGGGCTCGTGCGCGTGCATGGGGTCCACCGGCATCATGTCACCGGTGTCGGACGCCTCCGACTCGCCCGGGTAAACATGCTCGATTGCCGCCGGCGGTGGAGCCGGCGGTGGGTCCTCCCGGACATGCGTGCAGGCGGCAGCCGAGATCCCGCTCTCGACACCACCGACCGTGAAGCCGCCCATGTGGGTGGCAGGCTGGCAGTAGGGCAGGAACTCCTGCAACGCACCGTTTTCCTGCTCCGGTTCGACCCCGAAGGAACAAGCCGAAACGCCGTCGAGCATCTCCGGCTTGCCCCCCGCCAGAAGGCAGAGCGCATCGAACCGCTCGCCGTCGTGCTCGTCCATGGCCGTCTGAAACTGCTCCGCCAGCAAGTCGTTCTCGATGTCACCGAGGGAGAAGCTGTGGAAGCTTCCCCCAGCGCCGTGCTTGCCGCCGTTCGGGCAGTCGCGGTGCCAGTGGCGGGCCTCGTCCTTCTTGCACGTTGAATTTTGGCAGAACGGAATGAAGTCGCCGCTGCCTTTGTGAAAGGCAACGCGCTTCCTCACCTGCGACTGCGGCCAGTTCCCTCCCGTCGGGAGGTCACCCGCCGCAAAACGAACACCGGAGCCGCCTCCCCCGTTGCCGATCTTGTTCTTGTCCGCCCGCGGGGTAAAACCCCGCCCGTTGACCTTGTCCGTGAGGACCTTCAGCTGCCGCTTCACGTCGAGGATGATGGCCGTGAGGTCGGACAGCTGCGAGGTGTCGCCGTCAGTGGCCACGGCCGCTGCGGACAGGGTGAACGAGGCAGTGTGCGTACCGGCTGCCACGTGTCGGGCGTAGCACTCGAGGACCCATTGCTGAATGGTGAGGAGGTCCACGGCCGCCCGCTGCTGGTGCGTGAAGAGCCGTGACACCACCGGCGCGTAGAATCCCGGGTCCAGCGCCGCGAGGAACAGCTCCTTCACCTCGTCATCGTCGAGAGTGTTGCGCCTCTTGGCAGACCGTAAGGCCGCGTTGAAGTCCGTGATGGACTCGGACGGGTCGGTGTGGGCCTTCAAGCGGACGCCAAGGAGGTCCGATGTCCCCTGGAAGGGTGCACCGGAGTCCAGTAGACGCCTTGCGAGCTCCAGCAGGGCCCGCTTGCCGTCCAGAGGGTGCAAGGTCGCAGATGCCTCGAGCCAGTCACCCGCTGGAGAGGCGGGAGACACGATGAGCTCGAGAGTTGAGAAGAGGAGCTTGTTGGCCTCGGGTCGCACGGCCAACGTGGAGTCCTCCAAGTCGAACATAGGGGCAAACAGCGCGTCCTCGGCCTCGAATGCCTCCTGGAGAGCAGGCACCAGCTTGGAGAGGAGCACCTGAGCGTTCGACTCCGCACCCGTAAATCGGTCATGCTTGTCGGGAAAACATTTCCGGATGACGTGCTTCGCCACGCTCTCGTCGAAGCGCTCACGCGTGAGCGAGCGAACACCCGCCAAGAATACGGCTTGTGCGGAGTTCGCAGCTGGAGCACCAGCGGGTGCCGGCGTAGCCGGCGTGACGGAATTACGTGCGGCAGCGGAGTCGAAAATTGTAGCTAGCGAGCGTCGGCGTGACGCCATACTTGAGGTCAATCTAGTCGCAACCATGATGTAGAAGACTATAGAGACGAAGTGAGGGCAAATGTGGCGAGGTGCGGAAGGAGCGGCGGCCAAAAGTCGTGAGGCGGTTGTCGAGGAAAAGAAGGAAAGCTGCGGCGCAAAAGATTCCCCAAACGTGCATGTGGATCTAACAACGCGGCCAAGGAACTTGGTGTCGGATCCGACCAAAATTCCAACGTCTACCAACGCGTAGTACGGGAAAATCAAGCAGCCACGAGCCCGAGCTCTCCGTAAGTCCAATCAACCAGCCACGTAACTAGGCCATACCGCTCCGCCGCGCCTCTAGTGGAGCCCCTCACTCCATCCCAAGCGTCGGTGTTTAGCCTGACATGGCCAAACTACGCAGTGTCTAAATAAAGAGTGAGTGGGGCCAAACCTGTTGGATATACCCCTAGGACTCGGGATATATTCACTCAGTGAAGGTTTTCTCAGAATGTAATAAAGTTGATAAGTTAACCCGATATAACGGGCATAAACAGTTAGGGTTCGGGTTCGGGTGACAGTCATACACACTACTATAGGAAGAGTCACAAAGCAAGCGGTGTGACTGTTCCAGCATGTGACACACCGTGTGTCACTTCCTGTTATCTGTACTAGTACTCGGTACAGTACGGGTGTCACAGGTTTAGGGCTTCCGACATAAAGCCGAGACTATCTTATGTTTTATGGACACTCTGTAAAACCCGAAAGTGAAAGCATTCTGGCCGTAGCCCAATATATAGTCATAGCTATATATCTCACAGGTTATGGGCCCACCACGCTTCCACTGCGCCTCGCGGTTGTGTGGTTGTGCCACGTAGACACTTCAGAGTGAGGTTGTGTCATGAGGAACGCAATTATTTCCCCCAACAGTCGCGGCGGGACCAGCCGCGTGCCCCGCGGGTCCAGCGGGGTACCGACAACGGCAGATTGGGGGAAAACAGTAGTATGTGTATCACGCGACGGGCGAAGTTCAAGTTGGAAGTTGGAAGTTGTCGACTTCCTCTCGTCTCGGTCTGTGATGACCTGCGCTGGAGACGGACACACGCTAGCGCTACCTAGGTAGCGTTGAGTGTGACGACACTGTAGTGTCATGTCATGTCATGTCACTTGACGCATGACTGTCGAGTGTCGCTGTCGATGTGCATGTCGCTGCGCTGTCGATGTCGCTAACGTGCTGTCGTGTGTCACCGACTCTTCGACTTCCGCCTGGGTGCACAGTGCTACGACTTCGGACTTGGGACTTCGCGGCCGATGCCTACTGTACGCTTTGGCGGGGGAGCCGGGTGGTACCCATCGGGGCAAAATGACGATACCTGGCAGGTCTACAATGTACATCGAGATCCCCAGATTGTTTTTTAGAGCAGTGCAGTAGTGGGTCACAGAAGTCGATGTCACCTTGAACGCTTGAAGAGGCGAATTCGATTGGGACGGCTTTCTCAACCGATATCATCGAGCCATTGCCTAGCTTATAGCAATCACATGCACCGTCAGATTTACTTGAAACCCGGCCGCCAGCCCGCCTCCCTTTGCGGCCTGAGCTAAACCCCCGCGAAATTTGTGGTCACATCTGTACTGCTGAACAGCCGGCCATCTAACCTGGATCTGTCGGCCTGGAAGTAACAATTCTAACAATTCTACAGCCAGATATCAATATATTCGGAAAGCAAAAACAAACATTTCCCTATGGCGTCCGAGGATAAGAAATCGGAGGCACCCGAAGAGGCAGAAGTTTCTCTTAGACCAACTGGCATGACGGGCATGCTTGCTGGTATGCCTGTATCTCTGAGACCTGGAGGAGGGTTGGCTCCTGGACTCGTATCTACACGGCCTAAGAAGGTTGGACTCCTGACATTTTAGACACTGATTCTGGTTCCCAGTGGACACATTTGATGTGCCGTCGTTGGCCTGTGGCAGGAAGTCAGCATCCCCCGATCCAAAAAGTTGAACTGTGACCCCGTAAAGTACGAGAAGGCGTTTCTGCTCTCTTTCAAAGAGGTACGCGAGCATTATTCAGTCTTCACCGTGGTTACATGCACTGATGAAGCGCAACGGGAAAGTATCTAAGCCGGGATCGTTGCTGCAGACTTGCACGGTTCTCCCAGCAGAACTTGAGAAGTCTACCAGCGAGGCTGTTCTCAACAACGTTGCCCCCGAGACAGAAGGAGCAGCAGATCCCTCGTGGTGCGTGTGATACGCCTTTTAGTTATTTCTACAGTATTCGTTGGGATGAACAACAGGACCGAAGCGGGAAGTGCACACGGGTTGGTGCAGGTCCAAGGAGGAGAAACCAGCGGACTCCTCTGCCGCTCCTCGCCAAAATTATGAGAAGGACAATCGGGACTGGAGGAGCCGCACTGAGCTTCCTGCCCCTCGCGAGCAGAGCGGTTCCGGAAGAGAGGTAAGTGCATGCGCCTTGGCTGGACTGCCGCAGTACCGCAACAGCGGCACACTGAGGAGGTCGGCGGTTGTACAGGGCGGGCGCCGCGACGCCGGCAAAAATGACCGTCAACAGGGTGGCAGGCAACCCTCTGCGCCCATGCCCGACGGGCCGCTGCCGAAGATCGACAAAGCGGCCAGCCCTTTTGTCGTGGGTGCCAAGCAGAGCGATGAGGAGCAGCTTGTGCGATCTGTCAAGGGGTGGGTGCTCCAAATAAGTTCCTTGCACGCAGTGATGCCTGTTTCCTTGCTGTCACAGAGTTATCTGAACAGTGCGCATTTCAACACTCGCGCTATGTTGTGATGTCAGTAGATTAGCCTGTTACTTTGCGAAAGGGCGGTACAAGCTAGGTTGAAAGACCATACCGGATACCTCGAATGACCAAGGATCAGGTTTCGCGCGGGTTCACTTTGCAACGGTGACTCTTGTCGGTCTTCTATATCTTTAGCACACTTACGCAGGCAGGCCTCAAACCCAGTGTATCTGTAGCTGATTTTGAGTTACTCTCTTTTGTCTCTTGCAACAGCATCTTGAATAAGTTGACTCCTGAGAAGTTTGACAAACTCTCCGACCAACTTGTGGTAACACCTGCCCAAGCATAGCTCTTTGTCGCCTTAAGGGCCTTTCGGTGCTGCGAGGTCATGCATGCTTATTAAAGCAGGGGAAGTTGAATGCTAAGTGGACCTTTACGTGCTGCTTTTGCCTATTTTCTGCTGCCGTTATTGTTCCGCTACAAAAGTCTTTCTTTGTGCACGGCTCAAGGGAGCAAACATCATCTTGGGGCTTGCCGATGCCTTTTAACGACTGGGGAAAGTGCACTTGTCGAGATCTTGGGTATGAGCTCGCATAATTCTGCATACTATCCTTGCAGCTGGGTGCGGTACGCGGAAAGCTTGTCACAAGTAGCCACGATGCTATGTCAGGGAGCACTGCAAGCCCTGCGACCAGTCTGGCACCCAGTTGAAGAAGTGGGAGGGTTTTTGCAGGAGCTTGGTATCGCTACTGCCGACCAGCTTCGGGGTGTCATTTCTCTCGTGTTCGACAAGGTCCTGTCTTTCTTCTGCACAACCTGACTCACGAACCCAGCCGTTGCTTTCGGTGGGCCGAGTTTGTGAGTGTTTTATGCAGCTGGCACGTGAATGTTACTTTTATTTCAAGCCTTGAGACGAATTTCTTGCAACTCGGACCTGTTAGATATGGTCGCTGCGTTCTCTAGAGAAAAATATCCCAGTGCTGTTTTTACGCAGGTTCGTTGAGAGAATCTGTTGGTGAGACGCGTTTATGTGTTGAGGAGAGATGTGACCCGTTGAATCTGCACCTGATAGCCGGATTCCGTCTTGAAATTATTCCTACGGGCGCTACAGGCAGTAGCCGAGCCAGGATTCTGTGCTTTGTACGCGAGGCTGTGCATGAAGATCTCCAAGGTTCTGCCGGAGTTTCCTCCACTTGTACGTCCTCCCTCTTCTTCCCTTATTTCTCCCTTTGTTTTTAAGGGTTCCCTCGTGAGCAGCCTTGCGCTGGTCAACGAAGATATCCTTTCACTCGGGTGTATGACTGCAGGAAGGCGAGAGCAAGCCGATGACCTTCCGCCGTGTGCTGCTGAATACCTGCCAGGTAACGCTCTATCGAACCGCGAATTTGTTTGCCGAGAAGCTTCCCGGCCTCTAGACAGTTGCTCCACCGCATTTTAACTACCAGAGGACCTCCGAGGTTTTTATGGCACCTGCACTTTTGCTAGGCTGAGCTTTCGACGTATGCCTTGCAGGAAGAGTTTGAGGGGGCAGCAAACCAACGCGCCGGCATCTTGGCAGAAATCGCCGCCGAACCGCATCTTGGCGAGGAGGAAAAGGAGTTCAGAATGCGCAAGGTCAAATTGAGAACTCTCGGGAACATTCGCCTCATCGGCGAGCTCTACAAGGAGAAGATGATCATGGAAAAGATTCTGCATGCCTGCGTGACCGACCTACTCGGAAGTGTAAAAACGAAGGAGCTGCCTCCTGAGGAAAACATCGAAGCTCTTTGCAATCTCCTCACAACTGGTGTGTGCTTTCAACTGTATCTGGCTCACGCATGCTTTGTTGCTTTGCAGCCATAACCGCTCAGAACCCGCGTTGTAAGGACGTAAGTTTAGCTCAGTGAGTATGCTGCTGTGAGTAGACACCTGCAAAAGAATCTTATTTCCTTGGTTTTCGTGAAAACCCAAAAGCGATCATCATTGTTGCTTTGCAGTGCTCACCCTGTGTTTTTTCCTCTCTTGGCACTTCAAGTTTGGTATCCAGGCCTTTGGCTGCTTGCTTCACCTTCCGAGCGCACTCGTAATAGGAGGCAGTACCTAATACAATATTCAGTGTTATGACTTTTTAGTGTTTTTCCTTATGACGCTCGTATAGCACGCAGATATCTTGCCTTGGCACTCAGTATATGTCTGGGAACTTCACCCCTTCTTCCGGAATTTGCCGTGAACTCGCCTTGCTGTGTGGCGAACCAACGTGCGGTCGGGTTGTCGTGTTGCAGTGGGAAAGACGCTGGACTGCTCTGCGCGCTCCAAACCTCTTCTAGAGGGCTACTTCTCCCGCTTGGCAGCTCTTGCGGCTACACCGGGCGTGCCCTCCAGAATACGCTTCAT
Organism: Cymbomonas tetramitiformis; assembly: GCA_001247695.2. NCBI lineage: Eukaryota > Viridiplantae > Chlorophyta > Pyramimonadophyceae > Pyramimonadales > Pyramimonadaceae > Cymbomonas > Cymbomonas tetramitiformis. The sequence goes on along the minus strand of LGRX02027843.1, from coordinate 17,905 downwards.
GTGCCGAGATGTGGTGGACCTGCGCAAAAACAAGTGGAAGCCCCGCAGAGAGAAGCTCGAGGCGAAGACGATCGAGGAGGTACATGCCGAGGCTGCCAAGGAGATGGGCGTTCAACGTCCAGGGGGAGCCAAGGCACCCGTGGCAAAACCAGGAGACGACGAACGGGCCCTTTTCCCGGAGGGGCCGTCTGGCCCGATGGTGGACCCCGACGGGTGGGAGGTTGCCGGCCGCAAAAAGAAGCAGGTGCGAACTTTCGGCTTCCTCAGGGTGCTTTGTGCTTCGCCTCAGGCTTTTCCGCCGAGTGGCAATACTGTGACCTCATCGTGCTGCACTGTTTGTTCCACCACTCAGAGTGAACAGCTTGCCTTGTCTTCACTGTGCCAACCATAAGGCTGCGGTGCGATATCGAAAAAACAAACTTTTGGATACCTTTCGCCTTCACTGTCCTTTGCTTGGAGCGAGGCTGGAGTCGTTTAAGTCTGTTTTGCAGCGAGTCTTGTTCATCCGTTCGATTGTTGTATTGCCTTCGCTCGATGGACTTATCGTATTCATCTCTCTCCTCAAAAGGTCTGTATCGTATATTTAGGCGAAACTCCATATTCCCCTCTGCAGGCCGAAGCACATGCAGTTGGAGGCCAGTACAGCGCACTCACTGGTGCTTATGTAGCTAAGCCCATCGTGCGGCAACCAGTCGAGCCCACCCCCGCTCAACGGCCGGAGGAACCAAAGGTGGACGCGGCGCCGGCAGTTGAGCCGGAGGCAGAAAAGGCACCCGCGAAGTTCTCAGATGAGGCCCTTGAAAAGAAGATGACAAATCTGATCGAGGAGTTCTTGGCGATTAATGATAAGAAGGAGGTTGACCTTGCGCTCAAGGAGTGGGAGGAGAAGGTCTCTGATAAGTCGACTGTAGCGGTGAAGTTCGCAAAGAAGGGTGTTACGACCATCGTGGACAAGGGTGTAGAAAAGGAGGGAGCGCTGCTCATCGACCTTTTGGTACCTTCCGTCTCCCTGAGAAAAAGAGCTAGTGACTGCTAGGAGCTCTGCTTCTCGTTCTCTTGACTTTCTCTTTTGTGACTGCAAGATCCTTAGCTTTTGTGCTTGTGAGCGCTTGAATGTGAAAATGAATCTGGCACTTTGCTTTTAGCGTGGGTAACGGGGTCCAAAGACTCACAGTATGTCTCTTGGTTTTATGTGCTGCAGTGCTCGCTCGGAAAGTCGGGTGTAATCCAATGGGACAGCTTAAAAGAACCTGTTCTGGAGTACATGGAGCAAATGGATGACCTTGCTATGGATGTGCCGATGGCACCCAAGCTGCTTGGTCAACTTTGCGCAGCAATTATCATCGAGTCATCTGGGAAGGTCACCTTGGCTTATGCTCAAGAATGCTGGTAGCTTCCCAGCACCTAATACCAAAACGGAGCTACTGCAGAATTTCACATATGTTTTGTACAGTTTTCACAACTTCCACTGGTACCCAGAAAGTGAAACTTTTGCAAGCCTTTTTGTCAGTCCTATTTTATGCTGTCTTTTCTGACCAAGAGAGTTGATCTTTTTTGGAGAATGTGAGGGACATCACTTTTGTTTTCTCTTTCACAGTGAGAAGATGGAAGACATGTTCACTCGCCGGGACGTTGCTGGACCTATCTTCACGCACTTGAAAGCGAAGGGCCCCTTCATGAAGCTCATGATGGATTCTAAAATCGATGTGAAGACTTTCCTTACAGGTAAGTGGGGCCTATCAACGTCTCTAAAAAAGGGGTCGTTAATGACTGTTTCTGGTAACTGTGTGTGGGGAAGCATTGCGCAACCTTACTCTTGACTTTCATTTTATGCATGTTTGGTCCGATCCTGCAGTAAGTAACCTCAATACGGAGGTCCAAACAGTTGCCATCTGCCTCTTGCCCAACTGCTAGGTTGGTGCAACGAAAATATTTGGGTTATCTGAGATATTCTTTTGGGTGCAGATGAGGATGCCCCGGACGCTGCAGATGACTTGGTAAAGTGGCTAGAAGGCAAGGGGTTGGGTTCTATGTTGTCCTGAAGGTGAAGGTGATTAACCAACTTTGTTGCACGTTGGTAGTTCCTTCTTTGATTCGTATTTTTCTTCAGTAGCATGATATTGGACTAGGTATAGAAAAGCTACCACAACCTTTAATCTGGACTTGTAGCAATGATGTGACGTGCATTTCACGCACATGCACACACACACATACATTCTGGATGAATTATGTGCTCAATCTTTTGAACTATGATATGGGTACATAGTGCAGCCGAATATTATTTTATGGCTGTGTAACTGGCCATCGAAGAGATTAGTTCATGGATAAGTGCGCGCGCACACACACACACACACATGGACATGTAATATTTATGCTTTAAGTGTAACTGGTGGAGAGTAAACAATAACATGAACAAATCTTGGAGCAGTATCAAAACAGAAATTTGTACCTCAAATAGAAAGTACCCTATAACAGAAAGACTATTTGGTATCGTAATATAAACCTGAAGAGTGGGAACGTATCTAATTATTTAAATACATCATAGTCATTTATTTGGTGTGCAATAGGTTTGTAGAAGAGTTGCACATTGCAAGTAATTTTGCATAATTATCAGCCAGATTTCAGGAGGTGTTCCATCGAAATCACCATGGTTCGGTATCCTTCCAGAATTACATGTGGACGGAACGTATTCTGCAGTACAAATAGCAAATGTGTTAGAGATTAAGTATTAGTTCACATACGGACGAGCAAAGCTATGTGCATCCATTGGACTGGTACCGGTTTTCTTTAGCAAGGAGGTGTACATATATAATGGGAGTTGGATCCAGAGCTTGGATGGGGTCTCTTTGCGCAGCCCAAAATCGAAAGTTGCAGAAGGACCTTTCTGCGGTCTTGAACGGATCCGATTGACTTGATTTATTTGACCAAGCTGCGCCTGCCTCTCGAGCTCGGTTGCTTTCCCTTTCCGGTCAGAATATATAGCTAGTACACCACATATGGCATATCAAATATCCGGAACTATTCCAAGCGTGTTACCTTTGGCATGTTATTGATGTATGGATAGTATGGAAGTCGAGCACTATGTATGCCTCAAGTCTTACTCAATATATCAAAAAGTCACGAGCGTGACCGGTGTTCCACCGTAGTTAGCACTACAGCATGCTTATAATAATTATGTACTTAAGATATAAGTATATACTAGGAAAGTGTGTTTGCATATTAGGCAAGTATCAAATATAGTTCACTAGCAATTCGTAAACTCGGGCTTTTTGGGGGCGGGAGTTAATGAAATAATTGTTTTTTTAGTGTACCGGGTGTTATGCGAATACATAATGATAATAATAAAACATTTACGCTGAAATAGAAGACCAAGTCATAAAAACGCCGCAGTCCTGCTAGGCAGGCAACTGTAAACAAACGAGGCTGATTTCCAAATCATAGCGCGCCCCGGGGGGCTCATAAAATGCGTATAAAATAAGGAAACCACAGCATGATAAACCTACGCAGAGCGCTAAAAGGTTATGCTGGCGGAGAAACAGATGTGGCCGCGTCGGTGGTGTGAAGCTGAATCGATGGTGGCGAAACGGGGTGGCGGTGTAGGGGCGGGAAGGCGGGGGTGGAGGGGGCGGGGGGAGCTGGGGCGAAGCCCCCTGCCCTCCGAGGGGCAAACGCCAGAGGAAGGTATTACGCACTTATTCAAAAAGTGTTTGTAAGAAATCATTCGCTTGCTGGACTGCGGCATCCTCTGTCATACCTGAGATCCTGGCTATATGAGCATACGCAGGGTCAGTGTTTATTGTTCTGGTGTCACTGTTCAAGAAAGCGTCGCGCCTGTTTCTGGTGTGATGTCTGCAGAGTCCGGAAAGCTTTTTCAGAAGGGGTTTTATTCTCTACCGGTGCACTCCAATTTTACCCAACATCTATCCAAAAACTTTCGGGAGATCCCATCAGGACGAGTTCTTTCGGCCAACAACCGTGCCTCTAAACGGTTTACAGTCATTGTTCGTGTGCTATACATCAAAGTGGCCCCCACAATACTACGAGAGATTTGTATTATTTATAGTGTTGTTTGGAAAGGGCCAGGGACAAACGCTGGAAGGAATTAGGTGTTTCCTCTCGTCCAGAACCTCATTTCATATTTCGGTGCAGATTCATGTGCATTCCAGTCTCTTCACTGTAATTTTCGATTTGGGTATAACACATTAGGGTTTAATGTGAAATGCGCGTAGGCAAATGCCATATATGGTGGAATGCGCGTATGCAAATGACGTTAATGTGCAATGCGCGTAGGCAAATGATTGTAATGTGGATTGCGCGTAGGCAAATGATTTTAATGGTGGAATGCGCGTAGCCAAACGATTTAATGGTGATCTACCCGTAGCCAAATGAAGTTAATATGCGATAATCTGTAGACAGACCGTGAACACGCTAGATAGTGCAGCGAGTGTTGCGTTCGGTATACAACTGCATGCCAAACACAATACAAGTGCGCATAGTAATTCTTCGGTGTCTTAGGAAGAACATGTTCCTTGCGCACGCAGCATCCGTTAAGATTTTAGGAGTCTGGACACGGCGCGTTAGAGGGGTTGATTGGGCATGCGTCGAGTCAGCGGCTCGACTAGAGAGGCCAGCGCTCGATCGAACCCGAATCGGACATTTTCACACTGGGATTCTTGTTCCGACGCGGATGTTTTTTGTTTCGCGCTCACAAGTCGAGTTTCATCTCGGTTTCAGACGATAAAAATGGCCGCTGCGTGCGTCTGATCTTTCTACGAGAATTTTCTAGTGCATTAGTGTGCTACATATTATTGTTACTTGTTTCATAAGGATCAATATGCATTTTTCAAAACTTTTTTTGGCCAAGCGAGTCAAAAGCCGCCTAAAAAATTCGAAAATTGCATATCGGCCCGTGGTCGATGTTGTTTCGACGGGGGATACCTTAGTGTATGACCTTACCTTCAAACTGAACAAAGTTTTAAGCGTATATGCGTAGTCTCGCAGAGAGATGAGGCGCATCAACACGGATGGGTGGTGCTCCCTCTCGAGCGATTTTGACCTAACCGTGCAAGTTGCATCCAAATCTCTTGCGATGATGGTGGGAAGAGGTTCTAGAAGCAGCATATAACCTTCCCTTATATGGTCCCTGAATGTTTTGTGCGCGCTTATACGCTCTCACAGTGTCAGCATGCCGCTTTAAAAGCATCTTGACAACCGTGGTAATCAGAAGTGACTTGCGGTCACTTCCGATTTCCGTAGGCGCTGTTCCGATTGGAACAGTGCCACTCTATATGCAAGATAAGTACCCGTCATTAATGGTATCTACGGGTTGGAGTAATTCCGGCAGGAGGGGGCTACTTACGATGAAAAGTTCAGGCCCTGAACTTTTAGACCCTGGACTTTTTCTTCAGGGCCCGAACTTTTTCTTCAGGGCCTGAACTTTTAATTCAGGGCGTGAACTTTTAATTCAGGGCCTAACCGTTTTCTTCAGGCCCTGAAGAAATAATTCGGGCCTGAACTTTCTTTTTTTATACACCCAAGAAAAAACCTCACCGTTTATATATGTTTTCTACAAAACTTCAGCCCCTGAATTTTTCAATTTACACTCTTAACAAGATGTCACGACCAGTGCTCTCACGACCGTTACTTGCGCAACTCGAGAGCGACTGTTTGTTATGACAGCTCATGTGCAGACACCAGTGACAGGGGTGACTGGAGAAGTGGCCATCTTTAGCCATACGGCGTAGAGGCTGTTTTCCAACGGTTGGACCATACGACACTGGAGGCTGGATAGCCATGACTGCACGGATTCTGTCTTCGATGATGGATAGGCCTGCTTCAGAGATATGGTGTCCGATAAAATCGATGGACCTGACGAACAACTCAACCTTAGAAGGCCTGATGTAGAACTGATGATCTCTGCAGCGCTGTAAGAATTGTCGAACATGCTTCACGTGGCTGTCAAAATCGGGACTGTACACAATGGTGTCATCCATGAAAATGACCAAGAACCGATCGATGAAGTCAAAGAATGCTCGATTTCCAACACGAAGAGCGGTTGCAGGAGCATTAGTCAACCCGAAAGGCATAACTGTCCACTCATAGGAACCGTATCTAGTGCGTATCGCTGTTTTGTGAATGTCATCTGGATGTATAGGGATCTGATGGAAGAACTGATTGAAGTCAAATCTGCTAAACCATCGTGCACCTTTAAGCTGTTCAAGAAGGGTGTCGTGAGGTGGCAATGGATACATGTCCTTAATTGTGATGTTATTAAGGGCTCGATAATCACAGCACATCCTCCACTTCCCCCCTGGCTTAGGAGCGAAAATGATTGGACATCCATATGGTGATGATGACGGACGAAGGATACCCAGTTCGACATATTTGATGATCTGTCGTTTGAGCTCCTCCATCATAGGCACTGGAATGGTACGAACTGGCTGTGATGGTGGCTTATGCCCAGGTTCGATGTTGATGCGATGATATCCACCTTCATTGCAGGTATGTGCATATCCTGTGAAGATAAATCATGATGCGCGCAAACGAGTGATTTTTGCAACTATTTGAAATGACGATATTTTGATGACGAGATCAGTGTACGCATCAAAACTGCAAACTGCGATTTATTGCGACTTTGATGAATCGCTGATGTGCGCGCTGCGAATGGTGATCATATCTCGTCGCGGATATGTACGGCATATGATACGAATGCCATTTTGTATACGGAACATACACTGATGACGAATTGTTCATCTGCGCGTTAGTTTATCGCATCTCGTACAATTTTGAGGATGGTAGCAGCGCATATGTACGATCGGCATGTTGTATGCACACCTTCTCGCGCTGTTATCTCAGACGGCGTGTATGCGAACAAATGCTAATGCGACGATGTCTCCTCGCGCACTGTTTTCGCTGTTTATTATTCCGCAGCGGTCGATATTATGCGAGATATGTTGATATGTGTGCGACTGCGACGCCTGTTTGATTTATGCGATCCGCAACCTGCGCACACAAAATTCGATATCTCTACTACTGCACTCACACTTGATGCGTCCTTAATTCGTCGCCTTGACGAGTCAGAGAATACCACTCTTAGGGCTTCGCTAGTAAGCGAAATGATATATGATATAAGGCGAGGCTGTTATTGAACGTTAATAGCTCACGCAGCGCCTGTGTGGGTATGAGTGCAGTGCTTCTTCAGAAGTAACTGCTGTAGCTCAATGCTACCTCATTTACGCAATGCCCCGCATCTCATAGATGCCACCACAATTGGTTGTGAACCCAAGGCATTGGTTGAACAATCAGTATCGGCTGAACGAATAAGCCATATGATAATCGCATGCTTGTTCAGAACATGCTTGAAGCGAAGATGAGTTTTCTCCGAACACTTTGGTTCTTCAAGACTTCATCTTGCTTTGTCATCTCGATGCCACAACCTGGCCTCTCGATGACAGGTGTCACTCAAGGTGAGTGAATGACAGATGGTATGACTGTACATGTCATAGTCGACCGTACTGACGACTGTCTGTCATTATAATATATGACAAGACACGACATGACATGGTATGACATGTATGACATGTATGACACGTATGACACATATGTCATCGGCCATAACCCTGACAGTAGTGACATATATGCTGAAACCTGAAAGGAGTGACATCCACGCTATGTGCAATTACTTGCTTTGTGTGGGGAGCACCTCGGTGTGTGCATTTTTGTTATTTAGCTTCCATTCATAATTCATGTTGGTAATATTTGCGGTGTTATATACGTGATGTGTACGTGATGTGGCGAGCCGTCGTGGAGCATGCCACACTCTCTCCTTGATCCGATTATTTATACACGATGTTGTGAATTAAAATGCCCTACATCGATGATTCATGCTTGTGAGTCTTGATGTAATGCATGATGATTTATTTACGATGTGTGTGAGTGGAATCTAGGCAAGGTCCCGCCATATTGGTGCTTGCGTCGTTATCTCACTTATCCGCTTAGATGGTAGTGCGCTAGCTTTGATTGGCGTGCATATCAGGTCGTTCACTTTATGAGAGAGAGAGAGAGAGAGAGAGAGAGAGAGTGTGTGTACATATATTCACATAATACATATATTATTGTATGTCGAGTTGAACATCTAATTGTTATCCCCCCCCCGCGGTGGTTGATACCGTCCCGTGAAGTTTTACAGAGCCCAAGATAGTTTTTGGTGTCCTTGTTCGCACGTCGCATTCCCGCAAGTGGCGTGGCAGGGTGTATATAAACATAATACATACATATATACATACATAATTATATGCATGCTACATGCGACATGCATATTGATTGTTAAAGTGGTAATATTGTGCGTGCGCGCGCGCGCTTGCAATCACGAGTGTGTGAGTGTGCGTGTATGATTTGTGTTTGGATGCGTGTGCCAGGGGGCACGATGCCTTAAGCACTTGGGGAGTATAGAGACTCCGTACCGTAGAGTGCTGGCCCGACTCGATATCGATCCGCGATCCGATAGCTCGAGTATGCTCATGAGACATGTGTGAGATAGAAATGCACATATAGGAGGAACGGGGGAAGAGCTCGGCCTGCTGTTAAAAACTAAGAAAAATGTCTTCGGACGTGCACCTAAATCTGGCACTTACCCAGTGATATAATATAAAAAGAAATATGTACCTTTACATAGCTCTCCCAATGTCTATTCTACTAATTTTTGGGCGGGTTAACAATACCTAAGAGCGATATTCGAGCACTCTAATATCCACAATAATTCGAGATATCGCATAAAACCCATGCTTGGCAATGTTGATTGTAGTTAGTTTTTTGTGTGGAAACTTTAATTTCTGCTACTTGGATGGGTATACCGGGCTGAAATGGCGTTCAAAGTTAGGGCGGGTTGGCCCGAAAATTACGGCGGGTTAATCCCTAACTTCGTTTATTGTTGCTCCGCGTAGGCTACGTGGTGGTCCCAAGGCACTAAGTGACAATATTTGAAGGAAGTTTTATGTGTTGTGACCTTAAGTTTCGATCTAGAGCACTTCCCTATCGGTATAGACCAATCCTCGGCCCAAAATGTGTGGCGTTCGCCAACCTTTTTGGGGGTAATTTTGAAGGTTAATAAACGCCTGTTGTTCCTACTTTTTGCCCGAAGTCGATTACCAATCCTCAGACCAAAGTGTCTGGAGTTCTGCCAACTTTTTTTGGGTAATTTTGAGGGTTTATAAACGCCTGTTGTTCCTAGTTTTTGCCCGGAGTCAATTACGCGCGCGATATCGTAGAAATGCCTAGGTATTGGTAACCCGCCGTAACAACGTGTTACGGCGGGTTAACCCGCCTTTTGCAGAATAGACACCAAAAAGACATGTGAAATAACATACAGAGTGGCCCTGACCCACGAGTGTGTAGCATAGTGCCCCAGGCACAATTGGTATCCCAGGCGTAGAGATCTGTGTTCCTTGCGCAGGTTTCGGTAGATGTGGGCCTGTCGGGTTGTGGGGTATCGCTTCCGCCATAATTCTGAGATTGGCTCGCGCCCTGCTTGCCCCTTTATTGACGAGGTGGACTACTTAGACTTACCGTACTTGGGTGGTTGGCGTCGCGATACGGCCTTGCGTGGTTCCCTCATTTTCTTTTGGCCTCCTGAGTTTTAGATGTAAGATGTAAGATGGCCTTGCTGTTTTTGCGTTTTTTCGCTCGTGTTTCGTATTTTGTTTTTGACTTGAACGTCAGCCGTTGGCAAACGTTAGCCCGTTACTACGGGCGCCTTGCAGGAGGCCTTGTGGGATGGGATGTTTTCGCGCTCCCTTACGTCAGGTCGCGCTGTCGCTTAAGATGCGTGTAGATGTTGCGTTTGCTAAGTTGCCCTAAGTGTTTTCCCTTCTTCCTTCTCCGTTTTATCAGTTGTAGTGTTGGAACTCACTCGGGCCTGCATCAGTAAATAATGCTTTATTCGCACGTTTTCCGGCTAGATACACAATTACGCATGCACAATCATATAATAATCCGCATACACAACCAATCATTTGCGTCTTAGCATAATGTGACATTTTTTATTCGCAAGGGTAATTGTTAAAGATTGCATTCGATATACGCATCAGACTATTTGCGCACAGTTTGTGCAGCATGCAGTCATAATGAGATTTTCACATTGTCAAAATTTAAAGTACTAATATGATGATCATAGTAGTATGCATGCGTGCTAGATGCCAACTGCCGCAGTGCTACAAACGTGCCCCCCTTTGCTATTCGTCCTAAAACACAAATGCCAGCTCAAGATGGGCACAATAATTATATGCATGTGCAAGGGGTATCAATGGACATCAGATTATGCAGTGCTCGCCTCAAGCACCGCCTCAGTCACTGTCTCGGCTTGTGCTCGAAATTATTGATGAATATCGGCGAGTGCGTTGTGAGTGCATACGCCCGTTGATGCACACACGCACACGCACTAAGCACACACGCACGCGCGCGCGACACACACATACACACACATAATAAAGTGAACGAGCTAATGCGCATGCCAATCAAAGCTAGACGTATATATACAAACACACACACACACACACACATGTATATATAGAACGTTGTATATATATATATATATGGGGACTTCAATGCAGCCGATTTCCCTCTCGAATTTCACGGTGTGCGCTCGAGCACCAACGTGTGATATTTTCATAATATACTTGCAGTGTAACATTGGCTGAGCTTCCAACGTGGCTGCACACTTTCTTTTTTGGCTAGGATGTGTGGGTGCGGTATATAGTCATGCCCTGATCTATTCCCACAAGCATGTTTCTCATATCCACTGGATTGATGGTGGGTCTGCTTTTGTCAGCGGGCAACGTGTGCATGCTACATGCAACATGCATATCGATTGTTAAAGTGGCAAGAATGTGTGTGTGCGCGTGCGCTTGCAGTCGGGAGTGTGCGCGTGTGTGTGTATGATTTGTGTTTGGATGCGTGTGCAAGTATGCAATTCAAGGTATGTCTTACGCAAGGTCGACTTTACACAAAACTTCCGAAAATATTTTTATTCGATAAACATGTCGCTCAAAGCAATCTAAACATATTGCGCACTCCGGGTATGCAATTGACCCAGGCATTGAAAAGTTATGGTCGATACCGCTCAGTTATCTCCCATACTTAACCATACATAAGCGGAAACTTAAATCGCTTATATATCACGATCTAGAAAATCAGAAGTTTTGTGTAAAGTCGACCTCGCGTAAGACATACCTTGAATTATGCGCGTGCATGAGTGTGGCTTTTCCTTGGACCGACTCCGTTGGCACACCGTAGCCGCAGAAGATCAATTGCACTATGTACCCACACCGGGGATCAAAGCATTCGGCCATGATTGTGTGTGTGTGTGTGTGTGTGAAAGAGAGTGAGCATGTGTATCACATGTATGCAAAATGGGCATGTGCACCACCAACTCATGTATAGTGAGCCTCCATTAGAGCCGTCGCACGAGTGAGAATGGCTTAAGTATGTGTCACAACTATAATGGAATATTTCTATGATGTAATGTAATCGCTGTGGAATCGCAGGAATTTAAAAAATGCAAATTTTTTTCATTTTCCCAAAGAAATATTTTTTCAGGGTGAAATCGCCGAAAAACCGTTGTTTTTAGCTTGATTTGGCCTTCTACTCCATTACGCGGGTGAGGAGTGCAGCGATTCGTGGAATTGAGGGGTTTCATATGTCAGGTAATTAATCACGATGGTCACCGCAATTTGAAATTTTGGAAAAAAATATTTTTTTGGCTCAAATCGGCCGAAAATCGCGATTTTTTGCCTGTTTCGGCCTGTCGCGGGCCTGTTTTGGCGTTCTACGCCACTCCGCGCGTGTGGAGTGCGCATATTCGTGGAAATGAGGGTTTTCACATATCACCTAAGCACTCCTGATGGGAATCGCAATTTGAAATTTTGGAAAAAAATATTTTTTTGGCCCAAATTTCAACAGAAATCGTTTTTTTTTTGCCTGTTCGTCGGCCTGTCGCGGGCGTTTTGGCGTTCTACGCCACTCGGCGCGTGTGGAGTGCACATATTCGTGGAAATGAGGATTTTCACATATCACCTAAGCACTCCTGATCGGAATCGCAATTTGAAACTTTGGAAAAAAAATATTTTTTTGGCCCAAATTTCAACAGAAATCGATTTTTTTGCCTGTTTCGGCCAGTTGCGGGCCTGTTTTGGCGTTCTACGCCACTCCGCGCGTGTGGAGTGCACATATTCGTGGAAATGAGGATTTTCACATATCACCTAAGCACTCCTAATGGGAATCGCAATTTGAAATTTTGGAAAAAAATATTTTTTTGGCCCAAATTTCAACAGAAATCGATTTTTTTGCCTGTTTCGGCCAGTTGTGGGCCTGTTTTGGCGTTCTACGCCACTCCGCGCGTGTGGAGTGCACATATTCGTGGAAATGAGGATTTTCACACATCACCTAGGCACTCCGGATGGGAATCGCAATTTGAAATTTTGGGGGGAAATAATTTTTTGGCCCAACTTTTAACAGAAATCGATTTTTTTGCCTGTTTCGGCCAGTCGCGGGCCTGTTTTGGCGTTCTACGCCACTCCGCGCGTGCGGAGTGCACATATTCGTGGAAATGAGGGTGATCACATATCACCTGAGCACTCCGGATGGGAATCGCAATTTGAAATTTTGGAAAAAACATTTTTTTGGCCCACATCTCAACATAACTCGTTTTTTGCCTGTTTCCGGCTTGTTCGTGCGGGCCTGTTTTGGCGTTCTACGCCACTCCGCGCGTGTGGAGTGCACATATTCGTGGAATTGAGGGGCTTTAAGTATCACATAAGCAATTTTGATGGGAATCGCAATTTGAAATTTATCCAAATCGATTACAAAATCCTTGTTATTTTGGTATATTATTCGTGGGCCCTGTCGGGCGTTATGCACGGGAGCACGGCACGCCGAGACCAAATGCTATTCAACATGGTGTTGTTTGGGTTCTAAGATTCTAGTGATCTATCCTGCGGTGATGATTATACTTCTTCTCAACAACCCTAGGATGCGTTGGTGCTCAGCATCGGACACCCTATAGACGACTCCTTACCGCGGTATTTGCGTCTGGTCATTGTCACTTCCCTGCGAGCTTCCCTCCTTCGCGCATGCTTTTCAAGGCGCCTTTTCTTAACACGGTGCTCGGTTTTCCAGTTAAAACATTCCATTTATCGACGAACTCGCGAGATCTGCCCCGCTAGTTATGTTGCATGAATCACATTCGTTGGTGCAAAAGGAAACTCCAAAGGCAAGTTGCGCGCCATGTCGCCGAGGCTCACGGGCCATGGCAATACATCCACAAGGTACCGGAAGGAAGAGGCATCCCTTTTCGAAAAACGCCACTCAAAAGCGGCAAACGACATGTAAGGAATCTACTGGCGAATGCACGCCTTTAATAAACATATTTGCATGTCAGAACTTTTAATGAACGGACACCCACATACCTTAGGAATATGAATAGTCGATTAGTCGATCGTGGAAAAGTATACGTAGCGTAAGTATCGCCCCCAGGATGAAATGACTGTTGCCGCTGGTTCGATCGTGGGGGCGATCCGCCATTTCTTGATTCATCCGCACCCGGACATGTTATATTTCACGTGGCGTGTGTATCGCACTCACGATCAACTGATGCGTCGATCGTGCGGGCGATTCATAAATTTCGATTCAAGATTCGATCGTGTAATGATTTATCGCCCCGGACATGTCATGTTTCACGTGGCGCATGTATCGCACCCACGATTAGGTGATGGGATGATCGGGAGGGCGATAATGCATATCAGATACTTTAATTGAAATTCCGTCACGACACCGTAGGCATGTCAGGCCAAAAGTCCGATACCTGCTCACAGGAAGCTCGAATGGTCATGACGTTTCGCCCACACGATCAAGGGATGGGATGATCGGGAGGGCGATAATGTATATCGGAGCCCTCCTCCGACACATTATAATTGAACGAACGACACGAGAGCCACTTCGCAAGCACTAATTTTCTGCAAAGGAATATGAATACGGTCGATTAGTCGATCGTGGAAAAGTATACGTAGCGTAAGTATCGCCCCCAGGATGAAATGACTGTTGCCGCTGGTTCGATCGTGGGGGCGATCCGCCATTTCTTGATTCATCCGCACCCGGACATGTTATATTTCACGTGGCGTGTGTATCGCACTCACGATCAACTGATGCGTCGATCGTGCGGGCGATTCATAAATTTCGATTCAAGATTCGATCGTGTAATGATTTATCGCCCCGGACATGTCATGTTTCACGTGGCGCATGTATCGCACTCACGATCAACTGATGCGTCGATCGTGCGGGCGATTCATAAATTTCGATTCAAGATTCGATCGTGTAATGATTTATCGCCCCGGACATGTCATGTTTCACGTGGCGCATGTATCGCACCCACGATTAGGTGATGGGATGATCGGGAGGGCGATAATGCATATCAGATAATTTAATTGAAATTCCGTCACGACACCGTAGGCATGTCAGGCCAAAAGTCCGATACCTATACCTGCTCACAGGAAGCTCGAATGGTCATGACGTTTCGCCCACACGATCAAGGGATGGAATGATCGGGAGGGCGATAATGTATATCGGAGCCCTCCTCCGACACATTATAATTGAACGAACGACACGAGAGCCACTGCGCAATAAGCACTTCTGTAATGTTCTGCTCACAGGGTTGAATTGTTGTGGTGCACCGCTTTACTGCACATCTCACCTGACACTAAACGCGGTCACAAGCTTGTTTGACCCAGCAGGAAGGGTTTTACGTTTTCTCTTCAAGGGAGCAGCGCGTTCAGAGAATATTTCTCTGGCGGATCTTAAGGTCCTCGGGTTTAATCACCCCTGCTCGCTCCCCCTGTAACTCTGGTTTGCTTTCCTGTCTGCAGATCTGCCTGGACAGTTTTTTAAAACTCCCACAAAGATATGCCAACGAAATGTTTTCCCCGCAGGTTGGTATGTGCTGCTGAGCAGCTGTCTTTTTGCTTTTTCGCGGTACCCTCACTATTCTTTTTTCGGAGGCTGGAAATGATGAATCCCGGAGTCGGAAAAATCCCTCTCAAGGTGCCGCAAGCTCCGCTGCAGCCTGTGATTCATTTAAGTTTACCTTACTAGGGCCTAAGGTGCAGACTTGCTTGCGTGTGCATATTGTTTCTTAACTTCGTCTTGACTTCAGACGGTGTTTTGGGGGCTGCAGTCTGAGTGTTGGGGTAAACCCCACTCAGCTTGGGTTGAAATCCCAACAGTTCCGTGGGGGGGGGAGCGTGGATGCGAGTGCCACAGGTAGGAAGCTAGATCTATTGCACACAACAACAGCCTGCAGCACTGCATCCCGTTCGCTGTACGTTTTACAGGCAGTACGGTTAGAACCCTGACTGTGTGATGCAGGATGCAATACGCAGTAAGGGAAGGAGTGTATATTTGAACAGGCGTTTTTTGGGGACTGTAGTATGAGTATAACCCACTCAGTTTACAGGAGTTCAAGATCCAACAGTTTCAGGGGGGATGCTGGAGCCGACGGTTTATGTTCGTTTTAACATTAGCCGTCGGTTCCGTCGGCAAGTGCACAATATGCGGCTCACTAAGCCTTCATGCTTTCTCACACAGGAGCACGTACATATGCTTGTATTTTTCCGTTGCCTTGCCTCTTGTGCATCACGTGTGAAAGTTAGATATCGGACACTGCATTAGACCTGAACAGCGGGCTCATCTGCTATCACCCGAGGGTTGTAAACAGTGTGCATCATAGATCCCCAAGTGTAGTTGGGTCCCTCGTGTTAAGCAGCAAAACAAGTATTAATATGAACTATGTTATGTATATACATCGGCGGTAGAGATAGGTGTAAATAGATGAGTTTACTTAAGAAATATTTGCTGTTGGGAACAGTTAGCGCTTTTTCGTAACTTAGAATTCTGTGATTCAATTTTAGCTTACAACACTCCCAGGAGTTTGTGTACTACCTGATATATTCCCTAAACATATATGCAAACGGTAGGCGTCATATATCACATGATATAACACTTACCACACATTTAGAGTGCATACGCGCACAAACCCCATCGTAAACGTCCTACACTCCCACAAGTATTCTATGTGTTTCACACCAAACTAACTCGAATTAGCAAAAACGGAAATCACCATTGTTTCCAGCAACATCCAAATACTTACTGTAAGCATCAACATTAATAGTATACATTGTGAATTTTTCAAGCCACACCCAAATACCCTAAATGAAGTTGTTTTGCTCCCCCTCAGGTGCCATGTGGCGGCCACCGCAGCAGCACAACCTGCAGCGGCCACCGCAGCAGCACCGCCTGCAGCTGCCACCGCAGCAGCACCGTCTGCAGCTGCAAGGGAGAGGTCAAGACCTGCGCTCTTCCACGTGCCCACCTCCCCTAGCGAAACTGCTCCGCCGGAGATGACATATGACTGGGTAATGGGTGGGGCTTATTATGACTCGGATACCGTCATTCCCCAACATCACCGGCGCGCCCTCCCCCAGTACCCGCCCATGATGTTGGGGTTGGACCCGTATGCGCAGACCTATCGGGCATCCCACGGCCGTGCGGCCCATGATGCCATGCCAGGTTATGCGTTTGCGGTGCAACAGCAGGAACCTGAGCAGGTGGTCACGATGCCTTTACGGCAGCCGATGAGGCTGAATGCAACCTTGTCAAGGCAGCTTCCGCCTGAGTGGTCCTCACAACCGCAGCAATCATGGGACCCATTTTATGACCTGGCATGCGCCGCCCCCACTAGATATGCATAGAACCTGAAAAGGCGCTTGTTCGAAGTGCTGAAATCTATATAGGTAGCCCTGACCGGGAGTCCCGGTGCATGCCCCTCCTATGACAGATATCTAGGTAGCCAACACTGGACTGAAGATTGACCCGTAAGTTCGTGATGTGACACACCGAGTGTCACAGGTAGCTAGGTCCGAGACCGTTCCGACACCGAGACCGTTCCGGGTATATCTAGCTTAGGGTTTATTTTCTTAACATAATCGATTTATCTATATTGGTTCCAAGATTGTCTGATATCCGTGAGCCGGGATATTCAAGTAGGTTATGGGCCCACCACGCTTCCACCGCGCTCCAGCTATTTGTTATCCAAATAACAAATTTTATTCATGTTTTGATAATGACCGGGCTTGTGTCCCTCGTGATGGCAACTCGTATGCAAATCCCAATCTTCAACTGAAACATGCCTGAAGACCACGAATATGCACACTTCGCACGCATGAGTATACAAAATACGTGCATGTAAAACGCCAAAACAGGCCCGCGACAGGCCGAAACAGTCAAAAAAATCGATTTCTGTTGAAATTTGGCCCAAAAAATATTTTCCCCCAAAATTTCAAATTGCGATATCCATCCGGCGATATGCGAAAACCCTCATTTCCACGAATATGTGCACTCCACACGCGTGGAGTGGCGTAGAACGCCAAAACAGGCCCGCGACAGGCCGAAACAGGCAAAAAAATTCGATTTCTGTTGAAAACTTGAAATTTGGGCCAAAAAAATATTTTCCCCCAAAATTTCAAATTGCGATTCCCATTAGGAGTGCTTAGGTGATATGTGAAAATCCTCATTTCCACGAATATGTGCACTCCACACGCGCGGAGTGGCGTAGATCGCCAAAATAGGCCCGCGACAGGCCGAAACAGGCAAAAAAATCGATTTCTGTTGAAATTTGGGGCCAAAAAATATTTTTTTCCAAAATTTCAAATTGCGATTCCCATCAAGAGTGCTTAGGTGATATGTGATCACCCTCATTTCCACGAATATGTGCACTCCACACGCGCGGAGTGGCGTAGAACGCCAAAATAGGCCCACAACTGGCCGAAACAGGCAAAAAAATCGATTTCAGTTGAAATTTGGG